>JADBJO010004925.1:39710-42210 GCA_016801955.1 Conus betulinus
CTGTGATGAATTGACGCCCTTTTTCTCACTCCCACGTTCTTTCTCTGAACCATCCCCCACCCCACTCAACCCCCCCCCCCCCCCCCCCCCCTTTTTTTTCCCCTTTTTTTCTTTACTTGGTCATTGATTTAATTATTTACTCGTTTATTCATTCATTCATTTATTTTGGAGTGTTGACAAAGACATTGTTTTTAATGACGGAGGAATTATTAGCCTGCACTTGTTTTCTTCTACTTCTTATGTGTTCAAGAAATCATCGTCTGGTCAGTCATATTGCATCTCACATGGAATCCCAGAGAAGTCTGTTCCGCACAATTCTTAGCGGCTGTCAGCACTGATGTGGCTGATGTTTGGGGTATTGAACAGTACAAATAACTTCTCCCACTGTCAACATTTATCTTCCTGGCATCCTTAAATAGATTCTAAAGCATAGACTCAAAGATTTCCATCTGTATTTATTAACCTTTACATATTGTTTTTAGTTTTCATATGCAACGTTTTTCTTTACTACACTTTCTTCTTACTGTGCTTTCTGCTTTTCAATGGCTGCTTTTGGGTGCTGTTTTACTTCTGTTATCGAATCCTTGGTGGTGAGGATACCACAGAATCACAGGTGGGGTATTTCTGTTTGATGATACCACCGAACCACAGGTGGGGTATTTCTGTTTGATCATACCCACAGAACCACAGGTGGGGTATTTCTGTTCGATGGCACGGGGGGGGGGGGGGGGGGGGGGGGGGGGGGGGGGGGGGGGGGGGGGGGGCTGACACTATCAGCCGGAATCCACTGATTAGTCTTTATCAGCAGTCGAAAGGCGTCTGGGGACAGCGGACATAAATCTTTCTGTGTTCAAGACGGGACGATGTTGGCCCCCCCATAATTCTATGCTACTAGCAAAAGATTCAATATTCAGAATATAAAACCTTCTTTTTCGATCCTGTTATATTCTCCTCCCCCCCTCCCTCCTCCCCGTCTTTCTTTCAATAAATCTTCGCAAAAGATTTGATTCAATGAAAGAGGGGGTGTAGCCTGCACTTGTTTGTTTTCCCTCCCTACTTATTTGTTCACTGGTTCTGGTTCGTTTGTGAGGGGCTGAGGAATGAAGACATAATCCACGGTCATGTATACCAGCACTGGATTCCTGAAGGTCCACTGACATGACTGGTCAGGCAGAACTGGTTCCTGAAGGTCCACTGACGCGACTGGTCAGGCACAAGTGGTTCCTGAAGGTCCACTGACTTGACTGGTCAGGCAGAACTGGTTCCTGAAGGTCCACTGACGGACTGGTCAGGCAGAACTAGTTCCTGAAGGTCCACTGACGTGACTGGTCAGGCAGAACTGGTTCCTGAAGGTCCACTGACGTGACTGGTCAGGCAGAACTGGTTCCTGAAGGTCCACTGACGTGACTGGTCAGGCAGAACTGGTTCCTGAAGGTCCACTGACGGACTGGTCAGGCACAAGTGGTTCCTGAAGGTCCACTGACGTGACTGGTCAGGCAGAACTGGTTCCTGAAGGTCCACTGACGTGACTGGTCAGGCACAAGTGGTTCCTGAAGGTCCACTGACGACGTGACTGGTCAGGCAGAACTGGTTCCTGAAGGTCCACTGACGTGACTGGTCAGGCAGAACTGGTTTTTGCGAAAAACAAAAGAAAATCTGAAATGAGCAGGGAGCAGTGAACAGTAAATAACGAACAAGTACGGTAACTCTTGCTCCTGTGATGGAATAATTTCATGCCCCTAACTCCAAACGAATGCTGCTTACTGCATGAAATCGCTGGCCGAAATGTCAACACAGAGCACACAGAAAACAGATGGCTCATTGTTTGGTCTGTGAGCCCTGTGGCTGGCATTTCTGATGGGCGATTGGTGTCGTAAATAGCATTCGATTGGGGTTGTGGTTGTGCCATTTACTTTTTTGTAATGCGAGTTATATAAATCTAAAAACACACGGCAATAATGCCGATAATGGGCCTGTGACATTTCGTTTGAACTTAGTTGTCGTCCTCCTCCTCAATATCATCATCATCATCATCATCATCATCATCATCATCATCATCATCATTATCGTTCTCTTTCTGCCTGTCACAATCACCATCATCAGCGTCATGATCATCAACATCATCGTCGTCAGCAGCAGCAGCAGCATCATCATCATCAGCAGCAGCAGCAGTAGCAGCAGCAGCAGTATCAATGCTGATTGTTATCTGTTTATGGAGCTGAGTTCAGTCCACTTCAACAGTCTTGACATTTGCAGAGCACCACATCACACCATACCACACCATACCACACCACACCACCAAACCATACCACGCCACGCCACGCCACGTCACGCCACACACCAAACCACACCACACCACACCACATCACACAACACCACACACTTCACACCACACCACACCACACCACACCACACACCACACCCACACTATACCACACCGCACCACGCCACACCATACCAAAACACACCACACCACACCATATCACACTACAGCACACTA
>JADBJO010004925.1:52210-59710 GCA_016801955.1 Conus betulinus
AGCACCAAACGCACCTTGCTGTTCCCCATTCACCACGCAGTCATGATGCTGTAGCATGAAAGTCAGTCACGGCGTCTTTCCGCTGGTCGCACAGAGGAGGAACTCTCCTGCAGAGGGAGAGAAGAAGCAACACCCAGATCCGGCGCTCCATTTTGACCTCCACAACACGGGACAAGGGGCCGACACTGGGAAAAGAACGGCCCCAGTCTAGGTCCCTAAATATAGATTTTCATTTTTTTTTTTTAGTTCGGAGAAAGAGAGGTCAGGATCGGTTGATCAAAGATGTTATTAAAGAATGATTTTTCTTGTGATAAATAATTTTGATGATTTGGAAAAGAAAGGATCGAAAACAGAAAAAAAGCTGAAAATCAATTCTTTAAACATACACAGACTATACCCCATACACCCAAAAAACTCATATTGACACGCCTAACAGGTTTAAGATGATAGTACAGCAGTATGGGTGTAGGCATAGTATGGCAGTATGGGTGTAGGTATGGTATGGCAGTATGGGTGTAGGTATAGTTTGGCAGTATGGATGTAGGTACAGTATGGCAGTATGGGTGTAGGCATATAGTAGTATGGTGTATGTATAGCATGGCAGTATGGGTGTAGGTATAGTATGGCAGTATGGATGTAGGTATAGTATGGCAGTATGGTGTGTAGTATAGTATGACAGTATGGGTGTAGGTATAGTTTGGCAGTATGGGTGTAGGTATAGTATGGCAGTATGGGTGTGGTATATAGTTGGCAGTATGGGTGTACGTATAGTTTGGCAGTATGGGTGTGGGTATAGTATAGGACAGTATGGGTGTAGGTATAGTTTGGCAGTATGGGTGTAGGTATAGTTTGGCAGTATGGATGTAGGTATAGTTTGGCAGTATGGATGTAGGTATAGTATGACAGTATGGGTGTTAGTATAGTATGGCAGTATGGGGTGGAGGTATAGTAAGGGTGTAGGTATAGTATGGTGTAGGTGTAGGTGGCAGTATGGGTAGGGCAGTATGGGTGTAGGTATAGTATGGCAGTATGGATGTAGGTATAGTTTGGCAGTATGGGTGTAGGTATAGTATGGCAGTATGGATGTAGGTATAGCTTGGCAGTATGGGTGTAGGTATAGTTTGGCAGTAAGTATAGGGGGTAGGTATAGTTTGGCAGTATGGGTGTATGGGTATAGTATGGCAGTAAGGGTGTAGGTATAGTATGGCAGTATGGATGTAGGTATAGTATGACAGTATGGGTGTAGGTATAGTATGGCAGTATGGGTGTAGGTATAGTATGGCAGTAAGGGTGTAGGTATAGTATGGATGTAGGTATAGTATGGCAGTAAGGGTGTAGGTATAGTATGGCAGTATGGATGTAGGTATAGTATGGCAGTATGGGTGTAGGTATAGTATGGCAGTATGGGTGTAGGTATAGTATGGCAGTATGGATGTAGGTATAGTATGGCAGTATGGGTGTAGGTATAGTATGGCAGTAAGGGTGTAGGTATAGTATGGCAGTACGGTGTTGGGGGCCCGCGAGCACCTCACACCCAACTGTGCCAGAAATGAGAGTCGCTAATCGGGTGTGTGTTCCAGAGAACTCACACTGTCAAGCTTCACTTGTCCGCTCTTTTCCGTTTACAGTCTTTTTTCCTTTTTTCTTCGTTTTGTTTAATAGGTTTCCTCTTTCCGTTATACCGATTGGGCTGTGAGAAACCCCCCCCCCCCCCCCCACTCCTCCCCACGCGCCAGTGTCTGGGTGCGCACATGTGTGTGTGTGTGTGTGTGTGTGTGTGTGTGCGTGCGTGCGTGCGTGCGTGCGTGCGTGCGCGCGCGTGTGAGTGTGTGTGTGTGTGTGTGTGTGTGTGTGTGTGTGTGTGTGTGTGTTTGTGAGTGCGAGTGTGTGTGTATGTATGTATGTATGTCTCTCTGGTCAAAAATGAGATTACTGTCTAAAAGAATAATAATAAAGATAAACAAAATGGTTGTAGTCGTTTAGATCCACATATGTGATTCTATGTATGTAATCATTACCTTCATAACAACTCGGATGCTGACTAATGCTCTAGGCTCGCAGAAGCCGCCTTCTCTCTCTCTCTCTCTCTCTCTCTCTCTCTCTCTCTCTCTCTCTCTCTCTCTCTCATAAAATTTTACAAATTCGTTTAAACAATTTCGACCCAAATATACTTTTGCTTCTGAACATTGAAGAACCAACATATCGATACATTTCATGAATTCTCCAGTTTTTGACTAAGCATACTTTATGCTTCAGAACAAGAAATAATTAAAAATTAATCAGTTTTCTTCTACGAAGAACATCAATTGAAGCGTGCTGCTTTTTTCGTAAAACGTAATCACTTGTATAGCAAACTTTGTGTATTACATAATTATTCAATTATTCCCTTTCATGAGGGAATTTGACCTCTCTCTCTCTCTCTCTCTCTCTCTCTCTCTCTCTCTCTCTCTCTCTCTCTCTCTCGTTTTAGATGGATCTGTTTTTTCTTTGGCGTCGATAAATAAAATAATGAAATTAAGTCAAAGATCTCTCTCTCTCTCTCTCTCTCTCATTCTCTCGTTCTAAAATCATGTTATAAGATTATAAGATTTGTTTATAAGAAATCAGGATTGTACCTTGCTGTTTTGTAGTTTACGACAAATTTCAACCTATGTGAACACTAGAAATGTGTTCACCGGGTTAGATCTGTAAAGTGCGCCTTAACCCCTCCCCCACTCTCTCTCTCTCTCTCTCTCTCTCTCTCTCCAATCAGATGACCGACTTGTTCGGCTTGATTGATTGATCTCTTATCAGTGCCTAGTCTGGCTCGTGCACATCTCGTCCAGCACCGCACTGTCTCCCTAGGTGTCACATTAGCCTTCAGCCCTCCCTCTTACATTTTGAACCCGGATTGTGTGTGTGTGTGTGTGTGTGTGTGTGTGTGTGTGTGTGTGCGTGCGTGCGTGCGTGCGTGCGTGCGTGCGTGTGTGTGTGTGTGTGTGTGTGGCGTGCGTGCGTGTGTGTGTGTGTGTGTGTGTGTGTGTGTGTGTGTGTGTGTGTGTGTGTGTGTCTCCCACATCATTGTGTTCATTTAACAATGGAGGTACGGCGGCTGAGAATGGGGTGGGTAGATAATCTGGTTTATTGGGATTTATTCAGATCATCAGACCCCCCCCCCCCCCCCCCCCCCCCCCCCCCCCCCCCCCCCCCCCGGCAACAATCTGTTTCTTTTTATTATCATCATTATCATTATTACTATTTTTGTTATCATTATTATTATTATTATCATCATTATTATAATCATCATTATCGTTATTATTATTGTTATTATTATATTATGATCATTATTATCATTATTATTATTATCATCATCATCATGATTAGTAATAATATTATTATTGTTGTTGTTTTATTCAGACTTTCAGAAATTTTCAAATAGGCTTCTTCCCATCACAATCCTCATTTTCTTTGAACTATCCACCCTGCTGCTGCTACTGTTATTACAACAACTATTTCTGCTACTGCTTAGCGCTAATTATAACTTCTACTGCTGTTATTGCTGCTGCTGCCGCTATAACTACCACCGACATTGCTACTATTCCTACTACTGCTACTGCTGCTGCTGTTGATGATAATGCTATTGGTGCTGCCGCTGATGCAACTGTTACATTCACTGCTATTGTTACTGCCTTTGCAACGGAAACATACACATGAAGTGTACATACTTTCTCTGTCTCTGCCTCTGTCCTTCTGTCTGTCTGTGTGTGTGTCTCTGTCTGTCTGTCTGTCTGTCTGTCTGTCTGTCTCTCTCTCTCTCTCTCTCTCTCTCTCTCTCTCTCTCTCTCTCTCTCTCTCTCTCTCCCCTTCTTTTCGCTTTTCTCTTTTCTTGTCTTCTCTTCTCTTGTCTAGAGAGAACTAACTGTGATACCCAGTCTGTTCATTAACTGGCCTCCACAGTATCAGCACACAGACAGGTAGACCGAGAAGACATTAGTTGTACCTGGTCGCCATTCCACCAATGGCTTCAGCCGTCCATCTTCTGCACCTGTGTACCCTGGACAGCTGTTCCTGCCCTTCTTGCAGACTTGGGTTCAGAAGGTGAAGGCCTGTATAGTCGGTTTCCGTCGTTCATGGTTCCATTATTTTTCTGGCGCGTCCTCTAGGGACAGAAGGTAAAGGTGTGCATATGCTGTTTCCGTCGATAACATGTTTGATTTTACAATATCATGAAAATGATATCATTCACTGTAGAGAGAAAAAAAAAATAGGCAACCTCATTTTCCTCACAAGATTTTCTTCTGGATACACACGGAGTTGATGTCCTTCGGTAGAGGTATTGGGATACCTGGTTTCAGTTTGTAACTTACTGGTTTAGTGATGAATATATCCAGGAAAACTTTCCGTGTTTATGGGACAGTTGTTTTTCAGTCTCGTAGCCTGCTGAATATGCTCAGTTGATGGCTTCAATATTTCTCAGTGGATGGAGGAATATGTATAGATGGTTCCAATTTTTGAATTTGAATACGATTTGAATAGCTTTGTACAGAATGGATCGAAAACTTTGCTTCCTCTCAGTGTCGAAGTTGATCAGTACATTGGATAATTGTCGGAGAACACAGGAAAGCTCTCTTTTTGTGAGAGATCGGATTGAATATGTGCCTAGTTAGCACCCGATTCTGTTTGCTATCCGGAAATGTAAATCAAACAAACAGAATCTTCTCTCTCTCTCTCTCTCTCTCTCTCTCTCTCTCTCTCTCTCTCTCTCTCTCTCTCTCTCTCTCTGTCTCTCTCTCTCTCTCTAACACACACACACACACACACACACACACACACACACACACACACACACACACACACACATACACACACACACACGCATACGCGGGAGGTAAAGAGGCACGCCAGCAGACACACACAGACACTGAGAGTTAGACAAGCAGACAGGCAGACAGACAAACGGGGGGGAGGGGGGAGTATGCTGGTATCGTGTGGTGGAAATATGCTGGTAACTGCGTGTAGTCAGCAGAGCAGCCATCCACTGTTCCTCCCAAAAGTTCTCCAGGTGTTGGTTCGTGTTCTTCACAGCTTCGGCAGGTTTTGCAGGTAAAACGCCCTGATGTGTGTACCTGTGTTTACTTCTCTGTATCCATGGGAGACAGGTCGTTTATCAACAGTGATCCCGCTGCCCTCCCTTTGTGTACCTGACTTTGTGTGTGCCTCCAGCTCCCGTTGGGTCAGCAACTGTCCGAAGAGAGATAATCCACTTCATGTTTACCTCCATTGTGGTTAGGCTTGCCTGGCATTCAGCTGTGTTTGCACATAGGGTTGGGATTGTTGTTGTTGTTGTTGTTGTGTTTTTACTTAGCTTTGTTTTAGTTGTTTCTGTTTTGTCTCGTTTCGCACGGTCAGTTGTTACAGTCTGTAGCACAGGGAAGAACTTCAAAAAAACATCTGTCCCAAGTAAGAATCTCTCTCTCTCTCTCTCTCTCTCTCGCTCTCTCTCTCTCTCTCTCTCTCTATCTCTCTCTCTCTCTCTCTCTCTCTCTCTCTCTCTCTCTCTCTCTCTCTCTCTGGAGTGACTTCCTATGTCTGGTTGCCAGCAAGACGAACTTTTCACTGCTCCGATTGAATTTGTTGGAATTTGCGGGAAAGAGTGTGAAATGCCCGTGGAAGGCCTTCCGTCGACTGTCGACAGTTTGCTGAACGCCGCGCCGCGTGACATGACTTTATCATCCTTTCAGATTGAAGGCAGGGCTAATCAGATTGTGGTGACTCTTAGATTGACCACACACCCCAGGAACAGAGCTGGGTTCAGAAGAAAGTGTCCGTCACAGGTCAACAGGGACAGGAGAAGGGCTGAGGAACACCGCCAGCAAGAAGCAGGTGGAGCTGCATCTTCCCCGTCCGGTCTGTTCCTACCGACCCCTCCTAGTTTAATATATACTGCTGTCAAAAGTGACAACAACAATGGTGTCTCCTGTGCTGACACTTTCTAGTGTTCATACCTCGCCCCTTCCACTGTGCTTCTGCCTGCAACGAGTTGGCCGTCCCACGATGGGACACACCACACCCACATGACACCGTGTGAAACAACACACACTGTGAGTCAGTGACAATGATTCCCAACTCAGGCCTGCCATCTGACGCGGGTGTTGACCAGCTGTGTGTTAATGAAGATGATGTTGATAAACTCTGGTACATTTTGTGAATGTGATTCACCTGTGATTAATTCTGCACAACAAGAAATTAAACATTCGCTGAAGCAGTAAATCCGTTTAATAAAGACAATGATAGTGGTTATGCAGATACCACTGGTGTTAAAGCACAGACAGCCCATGCAGACGTTACAGTTACAGTTACAGACACCCCATGCAGACGTTACAGTTACAGACACCCCATGCAGACGTTACAGTTACAGACACCCCATGCAGACGTTACAGTTACAGACACCCCATGCAGACGTTACAGTTACAGACACACCCCATGCAGACGTTACAGTTACAGACACCCATGCAGACACGTTACAGTTACAGACACCCCATGCAGACGTTACAGTTACAGACACCCCATGCAGACGTTACAGTTACAGACACCCCATGCAGACGTTACAATCACAGACACCCCATGCAGACGTTACAGTTACAGACACCCCATGCAGACGTTACAGTTACAGACACCCCATGCAGACGTTACAGTTACAGACACCCCATGCAGACGTTACAATCACAGACACCCCATACAGACGTTACAGTTACAGACACCCCATGCAGACGTTAAAGTTACAGACACAACCATGCAGACGTTACAGTCACAGACACCCCATGCATACGTTACAATCACAGACACCCCATGCAGACATTACAATCACAGACACCCCATGCTGACGATCGATCCGATTGTCGATCTGATTGACAGTCACCTGTGTATTCTATGGTCTGTACAGTTCCGTGATCTGAAATCCACATCACCACGTACTTTGTTGTCATGTACCGGTGACATCATTTCTAATCCTTGTGCATGTACAGCCCCATCCTCTTCGCTTCTCGACTTTGTGAACAGGCTTTGTAAAGCTTATCACAATAAACCATCATTCATTCATTCACTCTCTGTCTCTCTGTCTGTCTGTCTGTCTGTCTCTCTCTCTCTCTCCCTCTCTCTCTCTCTCTCTCTCTCTCTCTCTCTCTCTCTCTCTCTCTGTCTGTCTCCAAAAAATCGAATACGGTATGATAAAAGAGTAATAATGATAATAATGAATATTTATATAGCGCCTATTCTCGGCTCGAGACCAAGCTCTAAGCGCTTTACAATCCACACTCATTTACACAAACGGGCTGCCTACCTGGGTAGTGCCGACTGAAGAGCTGCCAGCTGGCGCTTCATTCAGTCGTTTCCCGTGTCTTCCAGTTAATATCGTTCAATATCGTTTACTCAGTTTCCTTACTTCCTTCAGCCTTTCCATTTCTCACGCAGGGTGCATGCTGTGTGTAACGTGTCATCCATACCAACGGCCAGACTGGCCTA
>JADBJO010004925.1:64710-67210 GCA_016801955.1 Conus betulinus
TGTGTGTGCGCGCGAGCGCGCGCGCAGCATAATTACGAGTGTAGCGCACATTCACGCTTGTGTGTGTGTGTGTGTGTGTGTGTGTGTGTGTGTGTGTGTGTGTGTGTGTGTGTGCGTGTGCAAGTGAGAGAAAGACAGACAGACAGACAGAGACAGAGAGTGAATGTGACGAGTATTTTCTCCTCCTGGCTTGTTAATTCCTTCCTGTTGTCCCACTCCCTCCTCCTCTTCTTTGTGTGTCCAGGGTACTTGCTCTCAGTCACAGAATCTGTCCACACCCCACACGTCCTTTCCCACCATGTGGTAAGGGGAACAAAATGCTGCCCTTCAAATTCTCCCCTGCCTTCGGTATGCCTAATTCCACCTCCATGTCAATGACGTTGCATCTCCCCCAGGCTTTGCAAACAGTGCCAACCCACAGAGATGACAAATGACAGATGAGTCACGTCTGCTCGACTTGACACGCCGTCAAGGTGTGGAGATGTATGTTGCCTTGGTGTAAATTAATTAAGCGATTTAAAGCGACTTGAATGAACATGGGCATGAAACTTTGACGCTCGGAAAACTGCAGCCAACACACACAAGCCTAGCAAAATGAATGTTAGCTGTCAACAGCAGTGAATGTTGGTGTTTTGACTTTGCAGTGTCTTAAAAGTGTTACTTCAGTGGAGTTATGAATACAGGCTTCAGCTGCCTGCACGCACTTGCACGACGCACGTGAGCATGCACGAACTCATGCGTGCTCTTGCACACAAACGCGTACGCGCCTGTCGCGAGTCCACATATAAGCACACACACACACACACACACACACACACACACACACACACACACACACACATACACACACGCGCGCGTTCGCGCGCGCGCGCGCACACACACACACACACACACACACACACACACACACACACACACACACACACACACACACACACACACACACACACACACACACATGACAGAAGACGGTCTTCCAGAGAGAGACAGAGAGAGACAGACAGACAGACAGACAGAGAGAAAGTCCACTGATACTAAGAAGAAATACGATCAAGGATAAAAATCTAAAGCAGTTTTATCGTCTTTCAGTGTGCACTTGGTATTCTGCTAAAACAAAGGAAAACAACCAGCTAACAAGAAGACAATTCATATAATAATAACAATAGTAATGATGAATCTCTGCTCTTACAGCTGTCTGTTTGACATACAATATCGGTATTGTTCATTTTTTTTTTCTAACGATACGCTTTTTTTAAAAAAGAAAAGAAAGTTATCATTCATTATCGTTTATTATCATTATTATGGTTATTGATTCCAAAATCAATTACCCGCAGACTAAATTAATCTAATGCAAGTCCAGTTTTTAATCCTAAACCCCACTAGGGCACGGGACAATGAGAAGGGAATACGCCGACAGCATGAAACATAGAGGCCTGCAAATGCCACATGCACTAAGCAGGTGCAGAAAAGAAGAAAAAAGTCATGTGGAAATTGGCCATTATCGAACAAATACCAGCATGCACATTTTGTCCGTGTCAACAACTGTACGGCATCTCCGTAACACTTTTTTTTTTTAACACAGTGTTATCATTCAGATCCGTCATTGACAATTTTCAACAATTTTGCAAAATTAAGTAGAATATAACCTCTCGGGGGGGGGGGGAGGGGGGGTTCAATTCATGTGGGGAAAAAAGCGCGCGCGCGCGCGCGCACACACACACACACACACACACACACACACACACACACATGATGTGAAAGAGCACAGCAATCCAGGCCATCACCTTCCTCCATTCACGCACACTCACCTTCCTCTCATCCCTCCTCCCGCCCCAACCCCCCCCCCCCCCCCCCCCCCACCCCCGCCCCCCCTCCCCCCCCCCACCCTGCCGCCCGCACCTTCATAACATGCATATTTCTCTCTCTGCCTTTTTTTCTTACCTGGTGAAGTGAGAGTGAGTGTGAACGTAGGCACGAGGGGGCTGTACGTAGTGCTGGATCAAAAGGCCAGATCCTTGAACACCGCTAGTGTCAGTCAATCTCACTTCAGTTCCACCTGTCTTTCGGCCGGTCTCTCTTGTTACACGTACTGGATGTATTTTCGCGCATCAAGACTTTGTTTTGAACTTTTCGCTTGACCCAGTTTCGATGTTGGCCGGGATTATTTGCTTTTTTTTTTAAATTCGTATTTTTCCAGTATTTTCCAACTGTTGGTGAGTCTGGGTTATTTGTTTTCTTTTTGGCTTTTCCTTTGTGCGATTGTTCTGCTACTATAACTACTACTACTACTACTACTACTACTACTACTACTACTATTTTATTATTGTTGTTGTTGTTGTTGCTGTTATTATTATTATTACTAGTAGTAGTAGTAGTAGTAGTAGTAGTATTGTTGTTATTGTTATTATTATTGTTTTGGTTTTTTTTTTTGCTCTCTCTCTCTCTCTCTCTCTCTCTCTCTCTCTCTCTCTCTCTCTGCGCGTTCGCGCGCGCGCGCGCT
>JADBJO010004925.1:79710-87210 GCA_016801955.1 Conus betulinus
ACACATAAGCACAACTAACTCAGTAACTTGTAAGGTGGTTGTCACTCAGGATCACAGCGATGGTAGAGTTGCTATGATAACACATAAGCACAACTAACTCAGTAACTTGTAAGGTGGTTGTCACTCAGGATCACAGCGATGGTAGAGTTGCTATGATAACACATAAGCACAACTAACTCAGTAACTTGTAAGGTGGTTGTCACTCAGGATCACAGCGATGGTAGAGTTGGTGTGATAAACACACAGTTCCAACTAACTCAATAACCTGTAAGGTGGTTGTCACTCAGGACCACAGTGATGTTAGAGTTGCTATGATAACACACAGTCCAACTAACACTCAATAACCTGTAGGTGGTTGTCACTAAGGCTCGTTGATGCTGTTTCTGTTTGATGCGTTTTTCTGTGCACTGTATTGTACAAGAGAATCACTAGACCTGATGTTTCTTTTGAATTCTGAACAACAACAACTGCAAAAACAATTAGGAAGGGAAAATGTTTTTAAGTTATACAGTCAGGCGATTATAGAGGATCAAAGTCAAGCATTGTTATTGTTCCGATTTAAGTGTGTGTGTGTAATGTTTCTGTCTCACAGATGAAGTCCTATCACCGGTTCATGACGACACCGTGTTAATGTTTCTGTCTCACAGATGAAGTCCTATCACCGGTTGATGATGACACCGTGTTAATGTTTCTGTCTCACAGATGAAGACCTATCACCGGTTCATGATCACACCGTGTTAATGTTTCTGTCCCTCAGATGAAGTCCTGTCACCGGTTGATGATGACACCGTGTTAATGTCTCTGTCCTTCAGATGAAGACCTATCACCGGTTCATGATGACATCGTGTTAATGTTTCTGTCCCTCAGATGAAGTCCTATCACCAGTTGATGATGACACCGTGTTAATGTTTCTGTCCTTCAGATGAAGTCCTATCACCAGTTGATGACGACACCGTGTTAATGTTTCTGTCCTTCAGATGAAGTCCTATCACCGGTTCATGACGACACCGTGTTAATGTTTCTGTCTCACAGATGAAGTCCTATCACCAGTTGATAATCATACCGTGTTAATGTTTCTGTCTCACAGATGAAGTCCTGTCACCGGTTCATGACGACACCGTGTTAATGTTTCTGTCCTTCAGATGAAGACCTATCACCGGTTCATGATGACACCGTGTTAATGTTTCTGTCTCACAGATGAAGTCCTATCACCGGTTAATAATGACACTGTGGTAATGTTTCTGTCCCTCAGATGAAGTCCTATCACCGGTTCATGATGACACCGTGTTAATATTTCTGTCTCTCAGATGAAGTATGACACCGTGTTAATGTCTCTGTCCTTCAGATGAAGACCTATCACCGGTTCATGATGACACCGTGTTAATGTTTCTGTCCTTCAGATGAAGTCCTATCACCGGTTCATGATGACACCGTGTTAATATTTCTGTCTCTCAGATGAAGTATGACACCGTGTTAATGTCTCTGTCCTTCAGATGAAGTCCTATCACCGGTTCATGATGACACCCTGTTAATGTTTCTGTCCCTCAGATGAAGTCCTATCACCGGTTCATGATGACACCGTGTTAATATTTCTGTCTCTCAGATGAAGTATGACACCGTGTTAATGTCTCTGTCCTCAGATGAAGTCCTATCACCGGTTCATGATCAAGCAGTACGACACGGACCAGGAAGAGAAAAAGAAACAGGCTTCTTCATCCGGCAAAGGAAAGAAGAAAACTGAAAAAGAAGAAACCTAAAGTGCAGAAAGGGAAGGACAAATTTGTGCAGTGTTCTCTGTTCTCCTGTTTGTATCAAAACACCAGGATGATTGGCTCAGACTTTGTGAGAAGCATGAGAGAGAGGGGAGGGGGGAGTGTAAAAGACGTTTTATGACGCCAGAGAAGGTATTAAGCCTTCCTCTGGTGGTACTCACGGGTGAAGATTCCAAACCAAAGTTCAAACAAATAACATGAGAGAGAGAGAGAGAGAGAGAGAGAGAGAGAGAGAGTTTAAACCGAAGCCTAGTCTTACATTCTGTCCTTGTTTTACACACACACACACACACACACACACACACACACACACACACACACACACACACACACACACACACACACACACACACAGGGTGGGGGGTCTTAACGATATAGTAACATGTACATTGATACTGTTTTTTGCTTCGTCTTTGAAATAAATGTTAATGACAATTAATCTGTGCAAGTGACAATGATACTTTCTGGCAGTCATTTTTGCCTTTTACCCCTGACGCAAGAGAGGGTTTCGGCGAGATGAAAAGTTGATAGATTTGTGTATTCCTTAAACTGTCTTTGGGTACTGCCATGTATTGGGCAAAATTTCAGACCTTCAGAACTGGTATCTGTTGGTTTAACGGTTGTCTGTGATAGTATCTGCATGAAAAGACTTATTTTTATCACGAAATGACATAAGCATTCATCATAATTTTCGTGCGTTTTTGATGATTCATCTGGCCGTTGGTGTTGATGACACGCCGCTAGGTTAATAAAGTTGGAGTATGCATGAATTGAGATTACCAGCCAAGTGAGAAATGTTCTCTTCGTAGTTAAGATCCGCTCGGAAACTACTCCTACCCATGTCCTTCGCATGAGACTTAAAAAACAAGCCGTAAGTGAACACACGCATTTAAAGAAAAATCACACACGTTTTAAGCCGATTCTATCCTTGTCGGAAGAGTGGGCTATTATGTGGCATTTGGGATTGATGGTAAAAAAGATATCATGTGTACTAATGTCGTTCGGACATTATCCCCGAAAATGGAATAGGGTTACCTTTGATGGTGTGATTATAAACTGTCACAAACGGAAGCGTCTCATCGATTGTGATTTTCGGAGTTCTAGTCGAAGAAGAAAGGAAAAGAAAAAGTCTGCCTTAATCGTTTTGCTCAGAAAATGGACACCTTTCTGTAATTCTATAGAGCATTTTCACACAACACGAAGTTTTTACTCTACGTGTTTTTCTGGCAGCAAAATGTCATTTTGACAGACTGTCCAATGGACCGTCGATGTCAAGAATTGTCGCATCATCATTTATACCTTAGATTTTATTGCATTCCACGACACAGTTTTAATACTAACTCCACTATTTACTGTTTTCATGTGGAAATT
Organism: Conus betulinus; assembly: GCA_016801955.1. Taxonomy (NCBI): domain Eukaryota; kingdom Metazoa; phylum Mollusca; class Gastropoda; order Neogastropoda; family Conidae; genus Conus; species Conus betulinus. The sequence continues at coordinate 82,854 of JADBJO010004925.1, forward strand.
ACTATTTTCATAAACAAAACAGGGCCTGTTCCACGAAGGGACCTGTAGGAATGGTACGGTCTGTCATAGATGACCTCCCATATATTTATGGCCCCTGAGTGACCGGTAGATCTGCGTGTGCTTTTGACTTCTCTCTTCTTTACATTTTTCCACTCCATCACATTGTCAGCGCTCTCTCTCTCTCTCTCTCTCCGTCTCTGTCTCTGTCTGTCTGTCTGTCTGTCTCATGCTCTCTCTGTCTCTCTCTCTCTCTCTCTCTCTCTCTCTCTCTCTCTCTCTAAATCGTTTGTATTTTATCATTCATGTATTCCAAAAGGAGTGCAGGGGTTGAGGGTGAAGTATATGTCGAAATAATCAAACCATAAGCGAACAAAACGCTTATGTGCTTGTGATAAATCTTTTTTCATGTTTTGTATTTTCTTTAGGAAACGAAGAATTTCTGTGATGCAGAGTTGCTTTTGATTCTTGTGAACTCGGTGCTGACGACCAGGACAACAACTATATGTATTAACAAACAGAGACTTAAGATTACGTACTCAGACAATCAAGCAAGCCAGCGCAGACCACACAGGGCGCCCTTGACCTTGCCGATTCCCCTGGAGGTCCTCCTCGAATGACCCGGGGCGGTACCAGTGGAGGTGTGGAATGACCTTACTGGCCTGTGGATCGTATTGCGGGGAACAAGCAGACCCACGGATCCCATGTCAGGGACCTGAGGTGGTGGGGGAGGGTGGCGAGAAAGTGAGGAGAAGAGAGGATGCTTTGTAGTACTCGGTGACAGAAATTGTGTATTCGTTTTTCATATGTATGTTCTTATTTTTTAGCTGTGGAACCATACTTGGTGCTGAAGTTACAATAGGCATGACTGCCAGTGCTCGTTTTGTTGGAGAATTTTCTGCACGTAACTGCAAGTACAGACTGAAACACTGAACGAAATGTTTTCTTCTGTGTGTGTCCCCTCTTTTGATCACTTCGAACAGTTTAGTGCCAGTCCAAAGTCAAACTGCCCTCACGCTCCTTACACTTTTGACTCCACCAAGCTGGCAGCTAGGGTCAGATAGACACTCTTTGACAGATGTGACAAAGTGCGCCGCCAGTTCATTCAGAGCACTGTGGGCAGTGACGGTCTGCTTGGGCCGAGATGGTCCCTAGCACATTCTTCTTTTTCGTATTTCTGACACCAATGCAGAACTGGCACCAGTGCTATGTTATGGGATGTTAGAAAAGCTCGGTGTAGTGATATCTGTTTGGGGTGAAAATCTCAATGGTGATGTGTCTTCTTCGTGCCGATCACTGTGGTTATGTGTCTTTTTGTGGAACTTGAAGGTTGCGTGTCTTTTTGTAGACATCTTATCGGTAGACGTGTGTTTTGTGAAGTTTGAAATGGTTATCCGTCATTTTTGTGAAGCTCTCTTGTCGTTCTGTGTCTTTTATGGACACGTTAATGGGTAACATGTCTTTGTTGTGGAAATCTTATTGGTGGCTTGTCTTTTGTGAAGATTTTAATGCTTTCTTGCCGTATTTTAAGCGGTGTTTCATGCGTATATGTCTTTGGAAAATAGCTTTATACATGGAAAAGATCTTGATGAAAGTCTTTTTGTTTCTAAAGATCGTAAAGATGATCTGTCTCAGATGCAGATCTGAATTCGGCTGTTAGTGAGATTTTAACTGTTGTGTATCTTTTGAGATCTTAACGGTTTCTTATATTTGATGGAGATTGTACTAATAGTTGACTTTTTGTGTACATCATAGTGGTTGTGGGTTTGTGTGTGTGTGTGTGTGTGTGTGTGTGTGTGTGTGTGTGTGTGTGTGTGTGTGTGTGTGTGTGTGTGTGTGTGTGTGTGTGTGTGTGTGTGTGTGTGAAAGTCTTGACGCTTGTGAGTCTTTGGGGTGGAGATACCGTGTCTCTCTGAGAAAATCTTTATAAATGAGCGTATGAGGGAATGCCTCTGTGACTTTTTAGGGGGACATCTTCATGCATAATGATCCTGTATGTAGAGATAGAGATCCCTAGGGCCGAGTGTCTAATTGTGGCGACACTTACGGCTGTGTGTCGGTGTGTTTTCTGGATAGAGATTATGGGAGTTAAAGGGACCACGAACAGAAAGCTGGACAAAGGTCATGTACCGCCGATTGATTTGGAATAAGGTTTTTGATACCTGTCAGTGCAGTCTTGTGATCGCCGAGGGCGGTTGTTGATACAGTTGTTCTTTGCATTGTGTTGTACTGAACTGATTCATACTGTACAGTATTACCTTGCATTGTCTTTTCTTTTTTTTTTTCCACATTTTTAATCAAACAATATAGAGATTACAGATGCGCATAAAGAGGACAGTGCGCCAAGTCATATGTACATTAGCATCATTTCTGTATAAACAGTTTAATGGCATATGTCCAAAACAGTTTTCTTTTGAAAAGAAGGAACAACAAAAAAAACAAACAAACAAACAAACAAAACAAGCAAAAAAAAAATACATAGACACGTACCTAAGTTTAGCACAACAGGGGGAAAAACAGTGGGGAAAAAAAGAGTGACATCATCTTTTGCAAGATTTAACAGCTTATTGCTTCTCCTCTCCTTCCTCACTCTCTCCATTTCAGAGGGAGGTTGTGAAGGAAAGAAGACTGCATTGTCTTTTCTTGTATTATACTGTATTGTATTGTATATTTTCTGGCCACAACAGCTTCGTCAACGTGAAGTAAAGCTCTTGCCGGGTGTGGCTTGCTACCATAGCACGTGCATAGTGACCCTAATGTTCTTCTTACTCCCCCATTTTGCCTTTGAATGAACTATAAATATTTGTCCGTCAAAATGATCTCTCCTGCAGAATTTTGCCGAGGACAGCTGCCTTATCGCCTTGGGTCTTTAACTCACCACACACCAAAGTGCATGCAGCCGCATGACGTGCGTGCCCTCGGGTTTTCGCTCCGAAACACTAGCGTACAGACCGACACTTAGCACGAGTGGAAAGAGGGAGATAACCAAGGTTCCTCTGCAAGTGTTGATCCACTGGTGCGGAGTGTTATTTCTAATTTTCAACGTGCTCTGGGCCTCTTCTGAAAGGTCAGCATGAACTGGTGAAGTCTTCAGAGTGACTATGTAGTCCCTCCCCCCTCCCCTACCCCCCACATCCGCCCGTCAGCCTTCCCCTCTCTCTGCCTCCACAGGGATGACAGGGACTCTTTCAGTGAAACTTGGCAAGTCTAGGTCAGTCACTTTCTCTTCTGGGAAGTCTGTGTTAGTACTTTCCTTCTTTTGGAAAGTCTGTGTTAGGAACTTCCTCTTTTTGGAAAGTCTGTGTTAGGAATTTCCTCTTTTTGGAAAGTCTGTGTTAGGAACTTCCTCTTTTGGGAAAGTCTGTGTTAGGAATTCCTTCCTTTATTGGAAGTCCGTGTTAGTAATTTACTCTTTTGGGAAAGTCTGTGTTAATAATCTCCTCTTTTGGAAAGGCCATGTTAATAATTTCCTCTTTTGGAAAGGCCATGTTAATAATTTCCTTTTTTTTTTTTTTTTTTTTTTGAACGTCTGTGTTAATACCTTTTCTCTTTTTGGAAAGTCTGTGCAGTAATTTCCTCCTTTGGATAGTCCGTGCTAGTAATCCACTTTTTTGCAAGTCTGTGTTAGCAATTTTTTCTTTTTTGAAAAGTCTGTGTTAATTATTTCCTCTATTTCAGAAAGCCTATTCCAGTCATTTCCTCTTCTTGGAAAATCTGTGTTAGTAATGTCCCTTTTTTGGAAAGTCTGCGTTCGTGACATTTCCTCTTTTTGGAAAGTATGTATTGGTAATTTCCCTTTTGGGAAAGTCAGTATTAGTGATTTCCTTTTTCTTATTAATCTCTGTTAGTAATTTCTTCTTCTCTTTCATTTGAAAGTCTGTGTTAATAATTTCCCCTTAAAAAAAATGTCTGTTAGTAATTTCTTCTTCTCTTTCATTTGAAAGTCTGTGTTAATAATTTTCCCTTTAAAAAAATGTCTGTTAGTAATTTCTTCTTCTCTTTCATTTGAAAGTCTGTGTTAATAATTTCCCCTTAAAAAAAATGTCTGTTAGTAAATTTCTTCTTCTTTCATTTGAAAGTCTGTGTTAATAATTTCCCCTTTAAAAAATGTCTGTTAGTAATTTCTTCTTCTCTTTCATTTGAAAGTCTGTGTTAATCATTTCCCCTTAAAAAAAATGTCTGTTAGTAATTTCCTCTTTTTCGAAAATCTGTTTAAATAATTTTCCCTTATAGTTCATCCTCTTTGACTCTAACTTTATCATCATTCTTTCATTTTCTTTTCCTATTGTGGATGTTTTTTACTGCCTTTTTGGCCAGATCACCTACTTTTCCTCTGCTAGGTCTCTACATTGTTTCTTTT
>JADBJO010004925.1:92210-104710 GCA_016801955.1 Conus betulinus
AGTACGAAGATGTTGGTAACCAATGTCGTTATCTCTTTACTTCTGTATGACTGGTTTATCCTCAGTCAGCCACGACACTATGAGTGCAACGTTGCATGATGAATCCTTACTGTTTGAAATATAAACCACTGTTCACAACAATGACCCAAAAGTAAAGATCAAGGTAGCATCCCTAAGCTTAACAATGGGTGAAGAATAAATTACAGAAACCGGCGTCAGAGAAAAGTAGATGTTCAAAAGACATTAACCAGTTATTGGATATCTTTACTGTGTTGATTTATGATTCCTATTATGTAGCGTCTTTATTTATTTACAATTATCCCTCAACTGTTGTTGTGTTTGAATTAACCCTTTGAACTGACTGTCCACACATCTCTGAAGGCTCCAAAGAACATTTAAAGAATCTGAATTTGTCAAACAGGAATGGTACTGCTTCAGATACTGACGCAAAAAGAAAACTGGTTTGTGCACGACGTGGCCATTGTAGGCGTGTAGCCGACCGGACGCTGTACAGCTATGGCACAGAAGATAAGCAAAGTGTCCTACAAAGTGCTGATTCTGGGCGATGGTGGCGTGGGAAAGACGGCCATCAGGAATTCCCTTATGGGCCGAGAGTTCCAGGAAAACATCATGTCGACTACGGGTGGGTTTCTGTATGTGTGTGTGTGTGTGTGTGTGTGTGTGTGTGTGTGTGTGTGTGTGTCTGTCTGTCTGTCTGTCTGTCTGTCTGTCTGTCTGTCTGTCTGTCTGTCTGTCTCTCTCTCTCTCTCTCTCTCTCTCTCTCTCTCTCTCTCTCTCTCTCTCTCACACACACACACACACACACACACACACACACACACACACACACACACACACACACAATACGTCCAGCTTACAGCGCCGTTAAAAATATCAGTTGACGGAGTTTTTCAGACATGGCTGGCTCCTGTCCACAGATGAAGACTGTTGTGTTGCGAGCTGAATGGGAAAAAATGGGAACACACGGTCGAATTTTGTGCATTGCATGGAAGAGCCTCTAACAATATTGTTTGAATTTTCTGACCACTGCTGCCAGATTTGCGTGACTGGCGCAGCTCTTTTCTTTTTTTTTTTTTTTTTTCTGATAACGTGGACCACAGCTTTGCCGTGTTGTCTCAAACCAGAAAAGAACCCCATAGCCTTATCTTACAGTTGGTATCGACTCTGATCATCGTTCAAAGGAGAACTGCTAGATTCTGTGGCTATTCGTGTACCCCTCTCACTGTGACCTTCTTTCACATGTCGTCTACCCGTCTCGTGTCAGCGTCGTCAATACTGGCAAGTTGATTGAGTGTTGTCGGATGAAGGGATGGCGTTCATGATGTGCACGCGACGAAGCAATTATTGTTACCAAAGGGATTCAGTAGGAGTTGCCTGCATCTTCTTTCTCTTTTCTCCTACTCCTCCTCCTCTTTCTCCCATTCCTCCTCCTCCATTCTTCCTCTTCCTTCTCCTTCCCTCCTTCCTCCATTCCTCATCCTCCTTCTCCTCCTCTCCTCCTCCTCATCATCATCAGCAGCAGCAGCAGCAGCAGCAGTACCTCATCATTATCTTCTTCTCATCATCACCATCGTCATCATCATCATCATCATTGATTTCGATACGTCTGAAATACTGCATAGATGTTATGTTCGAAACTCACACACACGCACAATAGTGTGCATCTGACGACGAACGACATAGCAACGCACAGCCAACACACAACACAATAAATTGACAGAGCATTGCACAACTTGGCTCCACACAGCACAGCATAACACTGCATAGCATTACGCGACACAACACAAATTACTGATACCTCACAGCACAACACAGCACAGCCTTGCACAATATTCATCAGCTCTTCACAGCATGACTCATTGAACAGCAAGGGAGGGGAAAGGAAACTTTGGGGGAGTTGTCGTTCTTTACCGTCGTCTGCTTTTTTATGTCTGCTTTTACGGACCATTCCTTGTCTTTTTTTCCGGAAAAACTCTTTTGCACTTACTTCTCATCGCAATTATCACGTTCGATTTCGTTGAATCTGGTGAGATGGCAGTGGAAACACACACACTGTCCCAGGGTGGACGTGACCTTGAAACCTTTTCTTTCTTTCTTTGTGTGTGTGTGTGTGTGGGTGTGTGTGGGGGGGGTCTTTTTCTTGTCTCAATTTATGACATGTCGTTTTCTTGTTTCTATTCTGCTGACGAGGTGGTGAAACTCTGACACACTGTGTACACAAGCTATTCAATATGCAGAATCAATCGGCCCGTATGTTTGTATGTTTTTTTATTAATGTTTTTTAGAGCTGCGTTTTAAAGTTTTTCATTATTATTTTTCGATTTTGTGCTATTTTTCTAATCTACGTTCCAAAAATCAAGCATACCGGCTGGTTTTGGAGCAGCACGGCTTAGTCTTAAATTCCCATTAAAATGTCATTAATTACTCTATCATGTCATGACTTGTTTGTTTAGTGGGTGTGTGTGTGTGTGTGTGTGTGTGTGTGTGTGTGTGTGTGTGTGTGTGTGTGTGTGTGTGTGGTACATGATCTGACCTTTTCAGAAAGTTTTTTTTTCCGAATTAGTTTGACAGGTCTGAATTGGCTCTGAGTGGTCGGCTGGTCTGTTCCGATTAAAGCAGATTACTGTCTTCGTGAAGCATATTGGTGATCATGGGGATTTTGAAGTAGGTGCCTATATCCCGTCTTATGAGCTGACCACAAGGTGATCTCTTACAGGGCAGGATTCATTGGGATTTTGAAGTAGGCCTAGGTGCGAGTATATGCCGTCTCACTAGCTGACCACAAGGTGATCTCTTCACAGGGCAGGATTTCGTGACCACAGTTTTCGATGTGCAAGGTGCTACAGTCACTCTCTTTATTTGGTATGCGGGTTTTCTGAAGTTCTCTCTGAAGTCTGTCTTTTTCTCCGTCTGTCTCTTTGTCCTTTTTGTCTGTCTATCTGTCTGTCTGTCTGCCTGTTTCTGTCTCTCTCTCTCTCTGTCTGTCTGTCTGTCTCTGTCTCTCTTCTCTTCTCTCTCTCTCTCTCTCTCTCTCTCTCTCTCTCTCTCTCTCTCTCTCTCTCTTCTCTTCTCTTCTCTTCTCTCTCTCTCTCTCTCTCTCTCTCTCTCTCTCTCTGAACATAATTCAATACTTGTGTCTTTCTTTTCTGTAATCCCTGTAAAGCGCAAGAGCTAGATGATTAAAAGCTTTCAATGCTCCCTCTCTCATCCTCAGAAACAAACAATCTGCCTTTGTCTTGTCTTGTTCTGCCTTGTCTTGCCTTGTCTTGTCTTGTCTTCCGTTGTCTTGTCTTGTTTTGTCTTTTCTCTTGGAATTACATGTGTCCAAGATTTCGCTAGATTTCCTAGTAATGTGTTTCTTATCGCATCTGCTATGAAATGGAAGACAGGCCGTGACAGCGACACTAATATGAAGACCACCATCCGTACCCAACATGGAGAGATAACAAATTTGAGATGAGGTTGTATGCAGGGGAAAGGGAGGGGGGAGGCTAAGATGAAAAATAAGGCGGAAAGAAAGAGAGTAATGATTGACTTGTTGACTGATATTCAAGGATGAAGATTGTAGGCATAGGTGTATAGTCTTAAATCTGTCCTTGCCGTCCACAAATCCAGAGACAGACCGATACAGAGAGACAGACAGACTGACAGACTGACACAGAGAGAGAGAGAGATGGGGGGGGGGGGGGGGGGGGGGGGTTGTCTCTATACCCAAAGATCAATTTTTTTAGGCCGAATCTTAGTCTTGCAAACTGTTCTTGTCAAACACACACAGACACACACACGCGCGCGTGCGCGCGCACGCACACACACACACACACACACACACACACACACACACACACACACACACACACACACACACACACACACACACACACACATACACAGGGAGAGACAGACAGACAGAGAGACAGAGACAGATTGGACAATTTCGTGAGAGCTTTCAGTATTGCTTTTCTCTTCTCCAGGGATGCGCCCAATCCAACTCGGCTGTCCGCGGACTGTCACGCACTCTACAGTGGTACTCAGGTGATGAAAACTAGCGTGTGTCTGGCAGCAGCAACGACGGTGGTGAGGGTGGTTTGGGGCGATGATGGTTGCAGTTAGCTGATGGCGTTGTTTATGGTAGGGTGGTGGTGTGGTGATTCTGGTGGTCTTGATGTTATTGCGATTTGTACAAAGTGTTTCTGATTAGAATGAGCTGACTTCTGTAAATTGAGCAGACCAACATTTCTTATTTCTAAAGAAACTGAATGCGTTTAATAGGCCCCATATTTCTGTTTAGACTGAGTGGATCTTTTAAGTTTCTGAAAAAGATCGAGTCAGGCTTGTACAAATCGATGATGTTTGGCAATCAAGGGAGATTAAAGCTCACGTTCAACAAGAGTGACCACGTCGTGTTCATGAGGCAGATGCCAGCGGTGTGCACGCTCAAAGCAACGTTGTCCCATCAGTCAGCCTAACAGTCCAATCAGGGAGAGAAACTTCCAAACGTCAGCTTTAAACGGTGCGCCTGTGATGCAGTCAGTCAGTACCCCGATTGTTAGGCTGGTGTGCGCTTCAGTATTTGACTTCAGGTCTGTTTGCTTGACACCTGATCTCAGAAAGATGCCTCCAATGGAAAGACAAGTTATCTACCCCCCTTTTTTTGTTTGTTTGTTTGTTTTTTTTGTTTTGTTTTTGTTTTTGTTTTTTTTTTTTTCCTTGAGCGGATCAATTGAGTAGCCCTGCATTCTTTTTTTCTGTGTAGTGCTGAGTGGATATATGTACATTGAATGATCCTTTAATATCTATGTGTAGATTAATTTAGCGCTTACCATTGAGCGGATTCGTGTTGCTTCATTATAGACAGCTGCATAATGTTTCAGGTAGGATCAGGTAGGCTAGGTAGCCTGATATCCTGATAAAAACTGAGCAGGCCTATATTCCCTTGGCATATAGACTGAGTTGATACGTATCGTTTACAATAGATTGACTGCCTCTCGTTGTTTTCGTGCTGATTGATCAAGCCTATAACTGTTGCACCATAAATCGAGTACAATTTCTTGGTAAAGACTAGGCAGCTACATATTGTTTCAACCGAAGTGACCCAGCGGTAAAAACAGTGTCTCCTCTGGTGGTCGTCCTGTCGCAGCCTCAACACCGCTGACAACTGGAAGCAATCCTTAAAGAGTCACTTTGAGGCACCCCACCGCAGGAGACACTGCCCCAGTGCTGCCTTGTGCGATTCAGTGCACGCTGGACGCCACTTGCTGAGCACACTACTGACGGCGCTGAACACACTTACTGAGCACACTACTGACGGCGCTGAACACACTTACTGAGCACATTACTGACGGCGCTGAACACACACTTACTGAGCACACTACAGACGGCGCTGAACACACTTACTGAGCACATTACTGACGGCGCTGAACACACTTACTGAGCACATTACTGACGGCAGTAACTGCCTCGTCGCGGAGCCAAAGAGTGTTGCCGTCCGTCTCCAGAGGGCGCCACCTCGTTCATCCAGCAACAGTTCCCGTTGGTGATCTTGACCTCGCTATAAGCATGGATGTCGCCTCCAGAGGGCGCCACCTCGTTCATCCAGCAAAAATTTCCGTCGGTGACTTTGACCTCGCTATAAGCATGGATGTCGAGGGAAACTCGGAACTAAGACTGCTACAAGAGCAGCAGGGCATGAACAGCCGCAAATAGTAGACTTTTTATGGTAAATAAAATGATGAAAATGATGGGGTCCCTGTGAGTCTGAAACGACATGACGGGGCTGTCTGTTCTCATCGCTTTCCGTCCTACAGTATCCCAGCGTCAACTTGGCTTGAAGAAGACAGACACCTGGACTGTGAATCCAGAAATCTGAGCCACACTCAGTTAGGTGGATAAACGTCTGCAGTGTGGTTTGAGCCACACTCAGTCAGGTGGATAAACGTCTGCAGTGTGGTTTGAGCCACACTCAGTCAGGTGGATAAACGTCTGCAGTGTGGTTTCAGTCTTCCCACCTGAACCATGGCAAAGATTTACCCCGGGTAGCAGCCGGCCTAAGACCAACATTTTCTGAAATGTACGCTTTTGGTGGGACTCGAACACACGACCTCCCAAAAGACCCGTGCTGGCTGCCAGTGAGTTAGCGAATGTGTGTGTGCTTATGATGTGTGAGTGGGCCTTTTAAGACTATTTTTATTCGGGTCGTCTGCATTTCTGTAGTTAAGACGCTGTTTGTCCATGCTTTTATCCATGCCTTTGTCCCCACACTGGCTGTGCAGGGGGTGATTCTCGTGTATGATGTCACAAACCGCGAGTCTTTCACAAGCTTGCAAAAGTGGATCGACAGTATAGAGAATGTAAGTTAAAGGAAGGTGTGGGGCGAGGGGGGGGAGAGAGGAGGATGGGGTGGGAGGGGGAGAGGTGGTGGTTGTATCAGACTATAGGCGAGGGAAGGGTGTGTGTGTGTGTGTGTGTTGTGTGTGTGTGTGTGTGTGTGTGTGTGTGTGTGTGTGTGTGTGTGTGTGTGTGTGTGTGTGTGTGTGCGTGCGCGCGCGCGACTGAGAGAGAGAGAGAGAGAGTGTGTGTGTGTTGTGTGTGTGTGTGTGTGTGTGTGTGTGTGTGTGTGTGTGTGTGTGTGTGTGTGTGCATGTGTGTGTGTGTGTGTGTGCATGTGTGTGTGTGTGTGTGTGTGTGTGTGTGTGTGTGTGTGTGTGTGTGTGTGTGTGTGTGTGCATGTGTGTGTGTGTGTGTGTGTGCATGTGTGTGTGTGTGTGTGTGTGTGTGTGTGTGTGTGTGTGTGTGTGTGTGTGTGTGTAATGATAGATTTGAGTGCGTTGAAGAGTGGGTAGATGGTCGGATGGAAGCGATGAAATCCTGGTGCTTAGTTGTGTCAGGTCAAATTTTGTAATCCATTAAGTTCCATCGGAGCACGTGACTATAAACTCTTCGTGAACGAGGTACACAGCTGATCAGGTATTGCAGTCATAAAACCTCTTTCCCATGTATAACTTTACACAGAGTGTGCGGAGGGTTATGTTGTTAGGCCTGTCCTCAACAGATTAACTGAACGATACATCGAAACTGCAGCGTATCAATGGCAACCATACCAAAGAATAGTTTCAGAACTCATATCATCGGAAATTCGTGTGCAATGTAGCCAACGACAGTCAACTGTAGGATGCGTAATATCATGACAACGATAACAATGATGAGGACGTACACGATCCACATTTACTAACCGGCATACAATAAGCTTCATGACCTTTCACATTACGCGTAATGTTAACGAACTCGAGTACATGGGTACCTTTAATGATGTTAATTCCATAGATTTAACACTGATGTCCTCCTAAAGTAATATCAATGCATACTGATTCCCAGGAGGTAATATCAATTCCCTGGTTGTAATGTTGACTCCCTAGTATCTAAATTGATCCACTAGTAAGTACTGTTGATTACCTGATAGTAATGATGATGTCCCTTATGGTAATACTGATTACCTGTTAGTGACATTGATTTCCTAGCACTAATTTTGATTAGCCAGTGGTCATACTGATTCTCTGTGAATAGCAAACAATTCAGTGGCATGCGTTTAAGAAGACTGAGGAGGGAGTAGCTTAGTGGATCAGTGAAGGGGAGGCTTAATCAGTAAGTGTGTGTGTGTGTGTGTGTGTGTGTGTGTGTGTGTGTGTGTGTGTTGTGTGTGTGTGTGTGTGTGTGTGTGTGTGTGTGTGTGTGTGTGTGTGTGACTGGACGTTCGGTTGAGTGATGGATGGATGGTGGTGTGCTGGGGTGGACTGGAGTGGTAGATGAGGGCGTGTGCTTCACTCGTTTGGTGGGTTTTGGTTGCGAATCATTTGGGTGAACTGGGGGGATGGTTTATGGTGAAGTGTGTGTGTGTGTGTGTGTGTGTGTGTGTGTGTGTGTGTGTGTGTGTGTGTGTGTGTGTGTGTGTGTGTGTGTGTGTGTGTGTGTGTGTGTGTCTGTGTCTGTGTGTGTGTGTGTGTGTGTGTGTGTGTGTGTGTGTGTGTGTGTGTGTGGTGGAGTGGTTGAATGATTCAGACAATGGCAGCCTATTCATAACCGTACTTGCTTCGTTTAAAAGTTTCGTTCTGTTTTCCGGGGGGGGGGGGGGTGGGGGGGGGGGGGGGGGGGGGGGGGGGGTGGGGGGAAAACAGTACATCCATCTTTGTCTGGCATGCTGACTGTTGTTGTGGCCATGGGCCGTGGGGTCTCTGTGTGGGGACGGGACGGACCTTGCAGAGGGATGATCAAGTGGGCCAACGGAAGGCCACATGGTTTCTCATTCTGTCTATTGTTGTTGTCTCTCATTCATCTCTCTCTCTCTCTCCTCTCCTCTCCTCATGCTCGCAGGTGCGTCCTCGCGTGCGTTGGGGGCATGCTCGTGCTCTCCTCTGTGCTGTCTCTGTCTGTCCCTCTCTGTTCGAGAGAGAGAGAGAGAGAGAGAGAGAGAGAGAGAGAGGGGGAAGAGCGAGAGAGATAGACGAAGACGGGGGGTTTCCTCCCCGTGTCTGTGTAACCTGAGTTCTCTCTCTCATCTCTCTCCTCTCTGTTGCGTTGTTGCGTCCGCCGTGCGTCGGGGGGACATGCGCGTGCTTCGTGTGGACGGGAATGTGTGTGTGTGTCGTTGTGTGTGTGAGAGAGTAGAGAGAGAGAGAGAGAGAGAGGGACGCGAGAGGGAAAGAGAGAGTACCGAGACCCCCCCCCCCCCCCCTTCGGAGGCCCCCCCCCCCCCCCCCCCCCCACCCGTGACGTGTAACCCCTCTCTTTCAGTCCCCCTCCTCCCCCTCCCCCCCCCCCCCCCCCCCCCCCCCATCATTTTCATTTTAACTTATGCATAGTTCGTTCGTTTCTGTTCTCCTTCAAAAAGGAGGTCCTGTCTGTGGCAGACCCCCTTCCCCGGACTCTCTCCTCCTCTCTCTCTCTCTCATCTGCTGATCCCACTGGACATCTCAAGTGCTCATCTGACAACCTAGGCATTGCAAAATGTTCGCAGTCCTGCTTCCATTCTGATTAGTGGCCAGGTACGGCATTTGCTATATTGTGGCAATGAGCTTATGGCCTGGCAAATGAAGGTCTATTCCGTTCATTACATAAATTCCGTTTCTGTTCCTTTCTCTCTCTATGTTTCTCTCTCCTCCTCATCTCTCTCTCTCTCTCTCTCTCTCTATCTCTCCTCCTCTCTCATCTCTCTCTCTCTCTCTCTCTCTCTCTCTCCATTAGTTTTTTTTTTTTTTAATTTCAATAAGTTCATACAGTACAACACATTAGAGAAAAGAGATTAAAAAAAGGAACAAATCCAAACAAACGATAGATAAAAGGTAAATCAATATACTATAAACACAACTACAATACCATTCTACATTTTTAAGACACACGGTTATAGCCTCTGTATGTCTGGGGAAGGGGGGGGAGAGGTAGATAGAGCGAGAGAGAGGGGGGGGGAGAGAGAGAGGGGAGGAGAAGAGAGAGAGAGGAGAGAGCAGAGAGCACATGGAGAGGGGAGAGAAGGGAGGAGAGAGGGAGGAGAGGCGAGCCTAGTGCATTATGAGACAGAGAGGGCACAGCAAGCTTAGTACATTATGGAAATGATACAATATTTGTCTTTTTTCTTTATATATATACATATAAACATACACACGCTATATATATACATACATATATACATAATATCTAATATATATATATAATATATGGCTATAACACATCTATATATATGGATATATATATATATATAAATATATATATATATATATAGCGATAGATATATAATATATCCCCCCTTCGGTGCTATATACTATATATATATACATATAATACACATATTAATAATATAATACATACATATTATATATACAAAATATATGTCTAGAACTTCTCGTAAGATGTCCAAAGGGGCCTTGTTTTAGGCGGTTTTTTAACAGTTTTAGGGTGGGTGCTATAATCATACATGTACTAGTATAATGTACAATGTCATAATCATTCGTAATTCATTCTCGGCCTGCTAACATCGGCGTATATTAGTAAGAAATACTTGCAGTCTGGGTGTTTCTGTTCTGTTCTACACTCATATAAATAGTGTTTTTGCAAATAATACAATAAAGTAAAATACTTGGCCTATATGTACATCTTTTATCAAATCCCAAACTATGGCCAATTATCTGCAATTAAAATGCACACATACATTTTTCATTCATCAAAACCACCAGCGTTTCCCGGAAAACGTTGTATGACCGTACAATACCAAAACATATGTGTGATACTGTCCTTAACAGAGGTACAGAAAGTACAAACATCGCTGTTCAATATACCCTTTTTTTCAGAACAATATTAGTACCAAGACATCTGTGTATTATTCGTAACTGTAACCATTTCATTTTTATGTCATAAATTTTTCTCAGATAAAGAAAAACAGTTTTTTCCAATCATTTTCAACGTTCAGTTTAATATCCCAGTTTCGTACAGATTTTCGGGTGTGTATGATTATCTATAAACATGTCATAATATAATCTGGACTCTTTACAAACTGACGTTAACTTTTTGTAACATGCATGCATATTTAAAACATCTATTAGTATTTTCAACTTTGATTTTGTTTTGTGTATATATTCAATTATAGCTGCTTTAAAACCAGAAAAAAGTGACAAAATTAATGTTTACATCATACTTTTGTTTAAAATGTTCGTAAAGAAATAAACTGGCCATTGTCAAGCAAAAAAATGAGCGATGCAATATATGCCCTTGTTGATCCATGCTTTTCCCAAATAGTCTTTTTCCCAACTTGTATTCTGTTTGTATAAAAAGACTGGTTCCACAAGGAGTTCATAAGAAGTCTCGCAGTTAACTTTGTAGAAAAATTGTTTGTACGCCATAAATACCTCTGTCCAAAACATTTTGATTTACAGAAAGAAGAAAGTATTTCTGGTCCATGTCTCATTATTTTAGTACTTTTTTTTAAATTTCTTTTTAATAGGAGCCGGATGTAAAACAAAAAGTCAGTCAGTGCTTATCTGCTGTGCCGCCATCATTAAGACTCTCTCTCTCTCTCTCTCTCTCTCTCTCTCTCTCTCTCTCTCTCTCTCTCTCTCTCTCTCTCTCTCTGCTCTCTCTCCTCTCTCTGTGTCTCTCTTTGTCTCTCTGCCCACCCCCTATCTCTCTCTCTCTCTCTCTCTCTCTCTACCCCTCCCTCTCTCTCTCTCTCTGTCTCTGTCTCCTCTCTCCTCTCTCTCTGTCTCTGTCTCCTCTCTCTGTTGCTACTGTCTCTCTCTCTCTCTCTCTTTTCTCTCTCTCTCTCTCTCTCTCTCTCACACACACACACACACACACACACACACACCCACACACACACACACACACCACCACACAACACACACACACACACAGATAGAGAGAGAGAGTTTGGAGTGAGTTTGGAGAGACAGACAGACACACAGAGACTGTATAAGTTTAGTGTGTGTGTGTGTGCGTGCGTGCGTGCGTGCGTGCGTGCGTGCGTGTGTGTGTGTGTGTGTGTGTGTGTGTGGGTGTGTGTGTGTGTGTGGTGCGTGTGCGTGCGTGCGTGCGTGGCGTGGGTGCGTGTGTGTGTGTGCGTGCGTGTGCTGGTGAGCGAGGGGAAGGTGTTCGAGTTCTACGAGACAAGTGCCAAGACAGGACAGAGCGTGCTTTCTGCCTTTCAGAGGCTGGCCTACCACGTCACCGACATTCTCAATCCTCGAATGGTAGGTCTGCTGCCTCCACCCCCGCTGACCAATGGCCAGAAAAACGTCCAACACTAGACTGCTGTTTACACACAAGAAGAACAGGAGGAGGAGGATAAAGAAGAAGAAGAAGACCAAAAAGTGCTAGTTCAACCGCTAAAATGTAAATGTTGAAAAGCCCGAATGATAAGAGTCCGAGAACCGCTAACATTTAGTCAAAAATGCGTGGGCAGGCACACACACACACACACACACACACACACACACGCACACACACACGCACGCACGCACGCACGCACGCACGCACGCACGCACACACGCACGCACGCACGCACGCACACAACACTCGCGCGCGCGCTCACTCCCTCATTCACTCACAGAGTTTACCCTTTTTCTTTCTTTGTGTGTGTGTGTGTGTGTGAGAGAGAGAGAGAGAGAGAGAGAGAGAGAGAGAGAGAGAGAGAGCAGAAGGGCACCCACAAGTCACATGACCTGGATGAGACCCGGGCCCTTCAGAGTGTCAGGAGTTCTAGGCCGAGACACTTGCCTAAGTGAAGGGGGTGGGATGCCCCACGTGGAGCTGAAGGAGGGGAAGGGAGGGGGGGGGGGGCAAAAAGAGCAGGGCCCTAGAACATGCTGTTTGGCCACTTCAGTATGGCACTGCCCTGCGCGTTGATTTGCACCTTGTTTTTCTGTGTCAGGTCATTTGTATTTTGGCTTCTCATTACTGACTTTTTTGGCTTTGTCGTCAGATGCAGACGTATCACCGGC
>JADBJO010004925.1:109710-134710 GCA_016801955.1 Conus betulinus
GAAAAGAAGCAGAAGTATCACGTAATGGACAAATGTGGTTTTTTACAACCAAACTTTTTTCAACTGTCTTATTGTATATTACACTTTACAGTTTAATGAAATATTACCACACTCACTTGTGGGATGGGATGTGATGATGAGTGGTGAATTGGGAATTACTGCTGTGGCTGAAAAGAGGGCAAATAGGCAAGTTCAGCTTTTGTTGTGTCAAAATTAGTGTCATTTATGACAAAGTGAGGGGAGAAAATTTATCCCAATATAAGCAGAATGATGAAGATGTGCATGCAGTGGGTGTAAAGTGAGACATGTCTCTGGGTTTGTTCCAGCTCGGTAGCAATAACATCATCGCTGCTAAGGACCATGCCTCCATCCAGATCAACATTGCTGAGGTAAGGTCCTCTAAGATGGCTTAGAGATTGATGCTGAGAAATCTACCTTTTAAGAAAAAATGTTAAATACAAAACAGTATATTTACTTCTGGAAGTGAAGCTGAATCCATCTCATTGTCCATCCATTCCATGGACAGAGGTGATCAAAAGTACTTGATGCTCAACCTGTTCATGTTTGCTGAATGTGTGAAATGTCTTAAGAGAGAAAATTGTTCTGATAGAGCAGACAGCTATTTCACACAGGCCAAGCCTGCAGCCTAGCGCCTGGAAACATGTGGAGCTAGAGCTTGCACACTGTATACTGGTAAAATGGAGAAATGTCTTGGTGCGCCATAGTCTGTGTATTTTAAGCATTTCAGACCTTTTCTTTAGACTTGTCTCACAGCAATTTAAGAACCTTAAAAATGCAACTTTAGATTTTCCCATTCCATTGTGCATTTGTTATTAGAGATGATGTTCAGAAAGAGTAGGGTTTGAGGCTTTTGCTTTTTTTTTTTTTTAATGACTTGTGAGTTGACTTTGGCACTGTGACAGCCCTACCATGGCCCCTTTCGGTCAGCTGGGCAAAAACTACATTACCTTACCTTGTAGTCCCATTTTGTTACATGCTGTTACTTCTTATCAAGTTTCTTGATTGTGTTAAAAGCCTTGAAAATCTCATTTATTTATTCAGTTGTCAGTAAAATGAACCTGATAAATGGTAATAAAATGTGTTATTTATAATGTTTATTAAATGATTATGTAGACAACCATTGTGCCCAAAAACTTTCATAAGAATAGCACAACCCCGGTGTCATCAAACACCAAGCCCAATCACTATCGTTAGCTGCAGAACTCATGATATTGATGTTTTCTGCTGTATTGTATTTAGCTCAAATTCTAAAAGTCAGTTTGTTTGCTTGAGGTCTTTTTCATTATCATTAAGTTCACTAGCTTTGGTGTATTGTAAGATATTCAGTAGTGCTGCATTTCCAAGTTTCAGTTTTTCATGCACCACTTTGATGACACAAGATTGTGGCATAACTTCTCTCCCGCTTTGGTTAAAATAGAAAATACATGCATCCAGCATAACCAGAAACATGGCTGTTAAAGTCAACCACGAAAGATTGCCAGCCCCAGTGCCTTCAATATCAACAGCAGCTGGTCCGATTGTAGAAGCGGCGAATGGGAATGAAATCAGCAGTAGCCAACAGACATCTCCACTGAATTAAAAGAGGGCTGATGAAAGTTCATGGACAAAATTTAGTAGAGTTAGCTAGAGTTTGTGACCCTCTAAAACATGTGAAATGCCCCCAAAATACAGAGATGTTAATATTCCTAGTGTGTTCTGTCATGATGTTCAGGTGGATGAGAGCACTGGCCGCATGACGGGTAACTACAAGACCTATGGAATCTGTGGGGCCATCAGAAGAATGGTTAGTGCCTTCTTCATCTGTATGTCTTGTATTGTCTTGGAGTGGTTGTCAGCACTGTCTGAACAGGAGTGGCATTAACTTTGTATCAGGTGTTTCTAGTTGAAGGTAAAACTTGTTTGTATGTGTGTGTCTATTAATGGCCTATGTAGAATAAAAAGGTCACATGCTTATGAAATAATATTTCTGTATGATATACAAGTAAGTCTGACATGAATTAAATCATTTTTTATGTCATTTTGGATTAGGATGATTCATTCTTGTATGTTATTTTGAATTAGAATAAATGAAAACATACATTGTAAACTGTATCTTGATCAACTTAGTTGTTATCAGAATGGTACAAAGAAATGAAACATCTTGATACTAAGTTGGTCTTTTCCCGTTTTTAGTTCTAGTAGCATTATGATTTTTCACCATTGAGTACAATAAGTGTGGCTGCTGCTTGGTTTGTTCATTTTATCTTATAAAATCATCTTTGAAGTCATATTTTCCCATTTGGAAAGGAATATTCCATACAGGATTTCACAGCAACTGCCTTTCCATAGTTTCCCAGATCATTATTGTTTGAAAAAAAAATGTTTTTAGTGTAGAATTATTTTTGTGAAAATAATAATATGAGATTTGATCATTCATGGCAACACACCTGTATGCTGGGTTATCTGTGGGCTTTCCAATGTAGGAATTGTTTTAAATTTTTTTAGAAAAATCACTTTAGTCTCAAGGGACAAATTTTAATGTTATTCTGTATCAGGAAAATGAAGTGTATACACAGTTTCATCTTGTTTTTTTTCTTTTTTTTTTTCTTGGGGGTTAACAAGGACATTAACAGAGCTCTTTGCTAACAAATACCAGTCAAAAGGACAGCTCAGACAAGAGAATTTCTGGACCAGAGTTGGAGGGTGGGGGGGGGGGGGGGGGGGGGGGGGGGGCATCGGCCTTAGGAATCATTTTCGTGAAAGGTGTATAGGTGGCGAATGGAGTTCAGCCAGATTTTGACATACTCTCACACACTTACACTCTCACTCACACTCACACACACACACACACACACACACACACACACACACACACACAGAGCGTCGGAAACAAATCGTTTGCCTTACGTTGTGGGTTGTTTCAGATCAAAATATTTTGAGATTTGTTTTACATGGTTTAAAGACTTGTTCACATGACATGTTACGGAGACAAAGAAATGTGGTTTTGAAATTTTGTTGGAGTTGTAAGACATATTTACATTGTGGGACAGTCATATAAAGATTGATCAGTGAATCTTTTATTGGTAGTAAAGACCAAAACAGAAAAAAGAACAGTTCTTAGTATTCACTGCGGTCGTCATTGTATGTCTAAGTGAATAAAGTTTTATTCGTGATTGTGACTTGCATACACAGTCTGCAAGAGTTGTGAGTTGTGGAGAGGGGAATTGAATACTTCACAAAGTTACGTTAAGGAGATCCTTCAATTTGCAAAAAGAAAAATAAGATGTACTGATGGTGGACTCTTCCTACAGAGACAAATGCTTTGGGGTACATGGAGATGCCATTTTAGGCATCAGATGAATTGATTGCTGTGTCTTGTGGACAAGTGAATTGCACTTGGCTGTGTTGAAGTCTGTAGAATTCATTATACAATCAGTTTTTTCCAGACTTAGCTCATGCTTTCTGCATTAAAGTAAATGCAAAATTTTGGGGGCGTTGTAATTTCTGACGTTTCATATTTCAGGGTGAATCGGACGACTCATTGTTGAGGCTGGCAAAGAGGGATGGCATCATTGCAAAGTAAGTATTCCTTTCAGTTTGTTACTGACCCAATGCACCTTGCCACTGTATGCTGTGGCTCTCTTCTGAATGTCAGTGCCTTTTTTTTTTTTGCTGTTGATATTTTGCACATTGCACATAGAAACCCTAGTCTTTCTTTCCACTGACTTTCTGTAAGTTAATCATGGTTCCCCCAGTTCACAAGGTCCCACTCAGTTGCTGTTCCACTTTAAAGAAATTGTACTGGCACCCCTGTGAATACGTGGTTTTGCTTTGCGTTGTGTGTCAGTTTATCAGGACAGTGTCATGCTGTTATTTTTGTTAATATTAATAAAATGATATCCTAAACATGCATTTTGAGAAGTACTAAAGTAGTATTTTCCCACCTGACCTTGACCTTTACTCCTGCCATGGCAGCAGTCCCATTTTTAATGTCAGTATCACCAAAACAAGTGTCACCAACTGTGTCTGTGGCCAATTCCTTTAACAGAAATCTTTGGGCATGCATATGTATTCATTTCTGTTGCTGCCTCTTCAAAAGAAAGAAAATGGAATACTGAATGGTTTGGCATTCTCTGGAAGCATGTGAAGAGGACAGGTTTGCTTTTCAGCACTGTTTAGTTCTACCTCAGCTATAGCTCCTGTCAGCCACCCCATTCTCTTCTCACTCATCGGCTTCTCCTACATCCCACTTCATCATTTACTCCATATTATCGCTCTCTCAAATTCTCCCATTTCTGGACGGGGTACCCTTTTTACCTTTTTTCACTATCTGTAGAAATTGCTGGTAACTGATAACTGAATGGAAGACAGAGTTACTTCCCTTGGCAGCAGATGCCTGTAATGTTCTGCAGATGCAAAAGTCATTGATACAGTGTCTCGAAAGTGTTCTTCTCCTGAAGAATGTCACAACCCATGGTGCTTTAGTTTTAGTTACTCTTACATGGTTCTAAGCTTAAGTAAAGGAAAGAAGAATGCATGATATTATTCTGTTGCAATAAGCTGTACATGTGTGTTGCATGAAGGATTTGAGACCTTCTGGAAGATAAAAGCAAAGAATCATCATACGTCTTTCAAATTTAGGCCCTGGGGAATTCAGTTGTCCTGTTCATAACCAAGAATTAAGTTTTTTATCATTGCTCTGCAGAAGTTTGGGGTTTTGTATGTGAGTTCTGATAAGCCTAGCTAGCCCTTGTGGCATCTTTAAGCAGTATGATTGTGCTATTATTTAAAGGAGAAGTAAGATGATTAATTCATGCAGAGCTCAGAGATGATATATGATGCACAGAGCGTGATTATTCTATTCCATAGTGCATATTTATATGTAGAAACCAGAATTTGAAAGACAGTGTGAGTTCCGGCTCTTGTCTGTCAGAAAAATGTACTTCTGGGTTTTTTTTTTTGTTTTCATTGTCACTGCATTAATCTGGTTTGAAAATATTTCTTTCTTCACATCACTGACCACATGAAATTCTTAATACAATGTATCCATCAGTCACCAATATTTTGACTCAAACGCTATCATTCCAACTTTAAAAAAAAAAAAAAAAAAAAAAAAAAAAAAGCCACAGTTTAGGAGAGTCAGTCATTTTGCTTACAAACTTCCAGCTTTGGTGTGTTTGGTGTAGAGTTTCCCTCCAGAACCAAGTGATGCAAGCATGAATTTCAAATAAAACAGCGCTCAGGTTAGACAGTTTTATGAAAATCTACTCCACAAAAAGAATGCTGCAGGTAAACAACTGGTGGATGGATAGAGGGAAAATATTGCTGCAAGTAAACAACTGTTGGATGGATAAAGGATAAAGGAAAAAGATGCTGCAGGTAAACAAGTGTTGGATGGACAAAACAAGTGCTTGGATGGATAAAGGAAAAAGATTGCTGCAGGTAAACAACTGTTGGATGGATAAAGGGAAAAGATGGCTCATAAGAGTTGTGAAGCTGACTGAAGAAACTAAAGCAAGGAAAAGGGTTTGTTTTCAGTGAAAGCATTTCTGTTTGTGATTGGCCAGAAGGGGTCAAAAGATCTTCATCTGACGCTCACTGATTACAAAACAGAAATGATTTTCACTTGAAGTCTATTAAATATTGATTTACAAAACAAAGGAAATAAGTAATGTCAGAGTTTCTAACATATAAGTATGGAGCTATAAGAGAAAGATGAATATGATGGGTGAGTAATGTAAAATGATAATGCTAAGTTTGCTGATAGACCAGTAAATATGATATTCCTTACATGCTGATTGATCAGTATAATGATAGTCGGTATATGCAGATTAATCGAAAAGGTATGATATTCGGTATATGTTGATTGATGGGTAGGGGTTATGTTCGTATATGCTGATGTATGGGTAAGTATGATATTCAGTACTTGCTGATTGGTCGGTTGGTATGATGTTTCAAACATGCTGAGAGAACAACAGCTATGATATTAAGTACCTGCTGATTGATCAGTGGGTATGATATTGGGTAAATGCTGATTGATCAGTGGGTATGATATTGGGTAAATGCTGATTGATCAGTAGGTATGATATTGGGTAAATGGTGATTGATCAGTGGGTATGATATTGGGTAAATGCTGATTGATCAGTGGGTGTGATATTGGGAAAAAATGCTGATTGATCAGTAGGTATGATATTGGGTAAATGCTGATTGATCAGTAGGTATGATATTGGGTAAATGGTGATTGATCAGTGGGTATGATATTGGGTAAATGCTGATTGATCAGTAGGTGTGATATTGGGTAAATGCTGATTGATCAGTAGGTATGATATTGGGTAAATGGTGATTGATCAGTAGGTATGATATTGGGTAAATGGTGATTGATCAGTAGGTATGATATTGGATAAATGCCGATTGATCAGTAGGTTAGGTATGATATTGGATAAATGCTGCTGATTGATCAATGGGTATGATATTGGGTAAATGCCGATTGATCAGTGGGTATGATATTGGGTAAATGGTGATTGATCAGTGGGTATGATATTGGGTAAATGGTGATTGATCAGTGGGTATGATATTGGGTTCATGCTGATTGATCAGTAGATATGATATGGGTGAATGCTGATTGTGCAGGTAGGCTGAAAATAATCTTCAGGCACAGATTGGGATTGATCTGTGGGCATGACATTCACAACAGCTCCTTCCCCCTCCCTATATTACTTGGCCCCCCCCCCCCCCTGAAAATAATCTTCAGGCACAGATTTTTGGCCCCCTGTGCATCCACACAACAGCTCCTCCCCCCCCCCCCCCCCCCCCCCCCCCCCCTTTTTTTCTGCTCTGCTTCTTTGTAAAGCCTTTCCTGTCTGTGTGGTATATGAGTGGGTGCCTGTACTGTGTACATGCTTTCATTTGCTTGCCACATATCATCTGGACCTTCAGAAGACAACCTGTGTGTTTGCTTTAGTTCTCTGTAAGCTTTTACGCCTTGATTACTCTTTGGATGAAAGCAGTGATTCAGATTTCAATGTATGCACACACTGTCAGTGTCATGACAGTGTATAGATTTTTAATGTGATTTTTCTTTCTTTTTTTCAGGAACTTCTGAAGTGCTGTGCAGGATGCTGAAACATGAGAAAAATGTGTTGGAATAAATGACTTGAATGTCATTCTCGTGTGTATAGGTTTGTTTGTTTAGTGTGTGTGTGTGTGTGTGTGTAACTCTGTGTGTGTGTGTGTGTTTAAATCAAGAGTGGAGGTGTGGGTGTGGGTGTGAGGGAGAGAGAGTTCTGGAACAGAAAACTGGAGTGAAGTTAGGAGAACTTTTAAGTGGAAGTCCTCGCTGTTCCTTCAGCTCTAGGTGGATGACAGGTTGGTGTTTGGAGGGGGAAAAAGTGAAAGAAAAACCCTCTCAGGTGTTGTTGAGGAGAACGAAAACAACAGAGCCGTGTAATTTTTGGAGGCATGTGATATATAAGAAAATAATACTTATGTGTGTGTTACCGTATATGAAAGTTTAAACACAATTTTCTGAACACACAAAATGCAGTTTAGCTGACCGCATCTGAAATATGGAAGCCGCAGCCTGAAGTAGATTGGAAATTTTGGATGTTAAAGTAAAACAAGTGCTATTCATTATTTCAGTCGATAGAGCATAGTAATCAGGCATACAGCATGCATTCTTGGAGAGGTGTATTAACTGGCATGGTTTGATTTATAAGTGAACACCTGAACAGCCCTATTTGTCAAAATTTGAGAGCAAGTTCATGAAGGTGTGCGGGCAAAGGGAGATAATGACAGCCACACTTACCCCTGTTTGCCATACTTCAGAAACCACACCTTTTTTTTTTTTGTTTGTTTGTTTTTTTGGGGTTTGTTTTTTTTTTTATGTATAATCTGGAAATCGTTTGTGAAAGACTCCTACAGCCATGAACATAAAGAAATACATTTATATCGTTTTTTGTTGTGTTTTTTCCCTCCCCTTTGTCTAAGTTAAATTCATGTGTTCCAGATCACATGTTACATTGTCAGCATTCTCTCCGATCTAGGCTAGGTTGTATTCTTACAAGGGAAGCCATCCTCTTTCTCTGAAAACCACACCTAGTGAGGAATCGCCTTCAGACTCAGACAGGCAGGTCTCATTGATAGGTTTGATTCCTTTTCACATAGGTTGTCAAGAGTTTGGACACGGCAGATTTGAACGTATGTAGTAGTCAAGGCTCCCAAGTGTTGGTGCACTCCAAAGGGGTCCCAGGACCTCCAACATTGCAATTTTAAAGGGTCCTGACACTCCCAGGATAAAATTGTACAGGATCCCTGACTCCAAAGACTTATTTTATGTCTGAATGTTTGTGACTGTTAAATTTCTTCTGATGATTATATTCAGTATCCTTTTAAATACTTCAAAAAACATACAGGTACTCTGCTCTCTCTCTCTCTCTCTCTCTCTCTCTCTCTCTCTCTCTCTCTCTCTCTCTCTCTCTCTCTCTCTCTCTCTCTCTCTCTCTCTCTCACACACACACACACACACACACACAAGCACGAAATGCCCATTCTCAAACGTTCAGACTCTCTCATGTCACATGAATACAAAATGAAAAACGTCTGTAATTCAACTGGAACCAGAAATAAATTGTATAATACTGTATTTTTCAAATGGTAACAAAATCAACATTCATAATGGCTCTTGTCTACTTAGTCTTTGTGGATTTAAGAAAATTTGTAAAAATGTGGCTTCTCTTGCAGCCTCTCTACAGCATACAGCTATGACCCAAAAAAAAGCCATTAACATACAGCTTTGACCAAAAAAAGTCATTCAACCAAATTTTAAAAACAAGCGTATATTGTTCCTCGGCAATCAAACAGTTTTTACTATTTTAGCACAAGCCAAATGTACTACACGAGTGATTCATTTAATCAAAGCATTTGAAAATAGTGAAAGTAGTAATATGATTTTTTGTTCAGTTAAACCTGGGCTAGAAGTGGCTAAAACTAAAAAGAAATTTTTCTGTTCACAAAAAAGCAACCAAACAGTCATATGTGAAATTCAAGTAAAGTGGGATCAGAAGTCTTTACCTTTGACAGTCTTGAAGGGTTAAGTATGAGTTCAGACAGCAGATTTGGCAAGTTCTTGTTTTAAGACCACAGTCTGAGTCGCCGTCATTGAGCTTGAATTGTCTAACCTGGTGACAAACACCTTTTTTCATTTGATTGACTTGCTCTTAGAGTTTAAGTCACAGCACACACACAAAAACATGTCCAGAACCATGCCAGTGGGAAAAATTTTGGCCAGTCTATGTTAAATCCAACGTTTTTCAAACAGAACTGGGAAGCAGAGCATGTGTTCAACGACAAAACTGCCCACCACAGTTATGACCTTATAGGCCTACTGCTTTCTTGATATAAAGGCCACATTTTTGCTGGGCACAGCTGTGTGTACTGCAGCAAGTCCGTCTCGCTGTCTCTTTCAGACGAGACCAAGACAGAAAACCAGGTAATGTCCAAGCAGAAATGACGCAGGATACCGTTAGCAATGGTGTAGTGCATCCTTGGATTCCTGTGTTTGCCCCTAGATGTATTCTGGACTGCTGAATTTTTTATGGGTTTTTTTTTTCCCTGCTTTTGATGGCTACAGGATGCAGGAAAACATTAAGTGGGAGCCTTTAATTCTTTTTGTTTGAACACAAAAGGACTTGCAGACCTCAACACATCCAATATATATTATCAAAACATTCAGTATTGCTCTGCTAAATCCATCACCAACAGTGTCCGTTAGTTCCATTCTACAAAGTCGGACATATAATGCAGCTGTTGTTCATCATTTTTTTCCAGGCTATGAAATATTTGGCATAACTATTTACTCCTTCAGTTTTAATTTTTGAATCTTTGTCTCTCAGACTGCGATTGTAGCACTTTCTAAACGTCCTTGCATTTGACCAATCCTTTTTTTTTTTTTTTTAGTATGTCTTCCCAAAGTCATATTACTTTATGCTATGACAGAAGATGTTCTATCCTGAAAATGGGGAGGTGGGGATTAAATTAAATGGATTCCAAGCTCTCTCAAAACCTGTCTTATCAAACTATTGATGTTATCCTTTGAAATTGATTCTTCTGGTCCAGCGAAAGATGACTATACCTTATCATCTTCCATTCATTTTCTTGCACAAGGAGATTCGAAAGTGTTTTTTGTGTATCATCAGCAAAACTGCTCTAGTCCGTCAAGAGACATAATTTACCGTTCCCCAAACCTCTTTAGCTCTGCATTGCTTGTTGGTGCTGGTAAATCGGTGATTGCTCTTGGTTTGAGGATGTCGGTGGAGATGCCATTTTTGGATGTTGACAGCCCTGATATGGCTCCTCATGGTTATCTGGGCTATACACGACATGGGAATGACCAAAGAATTTCACACTGTTGCATGAGAACTGGCATTTTCCAGAGTTTATTGTCTCTCTCCTGGCATCTTCAAGTGTCTTCGGTGCTCCTCTTTTAAGGTGGAGTCTTGTTCTTGCTGTGTCTTTCCATGGACCAGGAGATCATCAACATCACAGATAGTACTTTGCTGTCTAGACAGCAGCTGATTCATGCACCTTTGAAAGATTTCAGGACCTGAACTGACTCCAAATGGAAGTGTTTTGTTACGGAACCTCCCAAATGGTGTAATAAATGTTGTCGGTAGCAGAGTATCTTTTTCCAGTGGTATTTGGTGAAAGCCAATGTTGCAGTCCAGTTTGATGAAGATTCGTGCTCTGTTAAATTGGGCCAGAATTTCATCTGTTGATGAGAGGGGGAATTTCTCTCCTCATTGATTTGTTAGTCACATCTTGTCTACGTTCAAATTGGCCTTGCAATAGGCCTTTGGGACAACGAAAGTCGGTGCACACCAGTCTGTTGGTTTGGCAAACTACACAGTTACGCCCTGCTGCTGGAGGCTGTCCGATTCTGCTCTGACTCTCTTTGAGGGGCAAAGCCAAGCATCATGGGGCAGCACAGCAAAAGGGTTTGAATCTTCTTTTAGGGTGATTTTGTATGATGTTTTCAGCTTTCCTAAGCCAGCATACCATTTTGGAAAGTTTGTTCACAGGCAGCATTTTGTGAAACTTTTGAGTTGGTGAAAGGCTGAGACAGTTGGTCTTCAAATAGTGGCTCATCTCATCTGTCGATGATGTAGATGTCCTGAGAGTAGAATCCCTTTCTGCGATAGTTTTGGAACCAATCACTTGGATTTTTTGTTCATTTTTTTTCCCGTCAGCTTATTGTTTATCAGATTTTGTGTGCTGGTATTTCTGGATGACAGTGATTTCAGCCCTTTTGTCAAGTTTAAAGTCTACGGGTGGTGTGCTTTTACTTCACTGATGACCATCATGAAATGAGAATGACCCTTCTCTTCAACATGTGCTACCCAGTGAATCCCTCTGGAGTGGTAAACAAGAGAAATAGTATTCAGTTTGTGACAGACACAGCATGTTGCTTGTTTGGCTGGAGAGTCTTGCCTCTTTGAGGTTCTCCTCCACAATGCATTCATGTTCAGCCTATACATTTCTGTGGTCTTGTTCTAGCGCTTTGTCAAGTGACATGGAGCTTTCTCAATGTCTGGATGGATTGGGGGTGTCACTGTGGACCAAACCCAGGTTTGCACAAAACATAGTTTGGGTCTAAGAGTGGGACTGAGATGCTTTATGGGCTCAGCAGATTTGACTCATTCTTTCCGGAGTTACATCTTTGGTTTCTCGTGTTTGGTTCCTGTCTTTTTTTCCCACCTTGCCACCATTCATGTCTATGAGTATCTCATCATTCTTTCTTCTGCAGCAAAATTGTAGGTCTTTGCTGCTTTCTGAAGAGCAGCAGTGAAGACATCTGTATGGGTTTTCTTTGCCCAGAGTTCTCTGCTAGAACTTACATGTTTTCTGACTTCGTTGGTGGTCTCTATGCAAAAGGTTTACATTTTAGTTATTACAACATCAATGCCTTTTTCTTCCCCCTCCTCGAAGTGCAGGTTTTCAACAATCTCTTGTGCCTCTGCTACAATACACGAAGATAGCACAGCACACAGATCGACCTCTTTCTCCTTGTTTAATCTGGATCCAGTGGGAATTGTTATACCAGTATCTTTTAAACTTACTCTCCAGCTTTGCATTAACTGTCCTTAGCTGACACGGAGCTTTAAAAGTGCAGGAACAGAAGCCTGGACGACTCATCCGTTCCAATTTTCAGCTGTGGACTATCAAATCAACAACCGAGTTGACGGCTACATCAAAAACGACTCCTGCTACACAGTGGCAAGGTGTAACACAGCCCAGTACAGTCTTCCCCCGACTGTTGTGGCTTGGAACCACCTGGACAGTAATACAGTTCATACAAAAACTGTACAATTCTTAAGCTCAACCCTCGTCGTGGGCAGGCGCAAATAAAGCCCCCAAACCGACGCTGTGCACCTCTACTGTTACGATTGCCAGTTCGTAGATGCCAACAACCTAAATAAACCGGAACAGTTGATAGTAAAATGCTGCTTTGCTCAACTGATCGGCTCATGGCCGGTAAATAAAATCTGAACTGTGCAAACCGCGCACGTGTCTGTACTGCTAAACCACTGTACACTGTGTGGTGTTGGCTTCCAAGCTGCCCACACTGTACCGTTCTGTGTGTGTGTGTGTGTCGGAGCACGTGAAATAATGAAACGGGCAGAGACACGACTGATTTATAGCAGTAAAAGCTCTAACTTAAAGCGCTTTTTTTCGATTTCCACGTGCCTGGTTCACCTTTAATCCCTTCTGAGAGTGGATGTGGGGCTCACTGTGTGTCAGAGAATCATTGATAACAATGGCACACTTAATTGATACTCGGCCGTGCCATTTCACCTTGAGTCTCTAGGTAATCTTTCTTTGTTCACTGAGTGGATACACTAAACGAACCTCAGAATCACGACCCGACCTTCTTCATTGAATAGGTGTTAAGTCGGGTTGATTAATGTATTTGATCTTGAAGTGAACCTTTTTTTTTTTTTTTTTTTTTATCCCAGTCAGTGATCTCTCTCTCTCTCTCTCTCTCTCTCTCTCTCTCTCTCTCAACACAAGGCTGGGTGAAAAAAAAAAAGCATGTGTGATTTGCTTATCTCATTACCTGGATAAATAAAATTTCATTCGTAAGTTCTCTCATGCACACGTGCGCGCTTACACACACACACACACACACACACACACACACACACACACACACACAGAGGAAGAAGAAGAAGGGGGGGGGGGGGGAGAGGAGGGGGTACCAGAGGAAGACGCGGGATGAATAGTTGCGATGTTTTAGTGCGCAAGGCGTAGACATGTTGGGCTCACGATCGACATCCCCTGTGTGTGTAGAGCAGAGATGGGAAATGGGAGGTGGGGGGGGGGGGGGGGGGGGGGGGGGGGGGGGGGGGTAGTAACCAGCAGGGGACTAAGTGTCAGTACCCATGATATAGTAAAAATGCAGTGGAGCAGTCTGGCGTGGCCATTCTTGTTGTGGCGCCCTAACCACTGTGCAATGTCGTTCATAGAAGGGGACCCGTTACTTCTTTCGTATACACACTTCACATTCTCCCATCCGAAACATCCCTTGCACGTGGTTCAGCCTGCGGAATACAAAACCCTAAGAGGCCAGTACTGAAAACCACGGGGAAACCAGGATACGTATTGTAACCTTGTATGTGCATGTGTTGATATGAATAAAATCCGACGATGTCAGCAGGTGCAAGTTATTTCCATGGTTGAGTCTCGAGAAATGTAGTATCGGAATTCGACATGTGTGTGTGTGTGTGTGTGTGTGTGTGTGTGTGTGTTTCTCCAAAATCCTTGTTATCTGTGTATCATAAAACAAGATAACATTGTATGTTATCTGTAGGGCTTGAGATAAAAAAAATGATCTGTGTTTTCATGATATTCAGCCATCCGCGTCCCCCCCCCCCCCCCCCCCCAATCTCTCTCTCTCTCTCTCTCTCTCTCTCTCTCTCTCTCTCTCTCTCTCTCTCTCTCTCCCTCTCCCCCCCCCTCCTCCTCCTCCTCCGCCTTCCCCTCTTACTCCTCCTCCTCCCCTACGGGTCTGCCCTCATGCACTAAAAATAGTGTTGTCGTCAGGAGGAAAGAACTGTCGGAATTCTTTATCTTGTTCGAGAGAGTGGAACTACAATGAATTACTTGCCCTCATGTCTGTGTGTGTGTGTGTGTGTGCGCGCGCGCGCGCGCGCGCGCGTGCGTGCCCGTGCGTGCGTGCCCGTGCGTGTGTGTTGTTGTTGCCCTTGTTTTCATCGGTTTATACACACACACACACACTACACACACGCTAGCACGCGCGCGCGCGCGCGCGCACACACACACACACACACACACACACACACAAATGGGTGATTGTTGAAATTTCTCCCCTCAGTTCTCCGGCGGTGTTCGGCGTCTGTGTGCTCTCTGATGCATATTTGATAGACAGTAGAAAGGAGACGTTTTCGGTTGTTAAAAACCAGGGGGGGGGGGGGGGGGGGGGGGAGGAGGGACAGAAGGGACAGTACAGTGCGGGCCGAAAGCGATTGGTTCATAATTGATGAGGCCTATTCACATGCCGGTTTGAGTTTGGGCGGATGTCGGCCCACTTTAGAACAGTGGGGTTCGCTGACAGCAGCGTGCCACGAGTTCGTGTTCCAAACCTGCTGGCTTCCCAGTTGCCCATCTACAGGAGTTGTTCTTTTACATGCTAGTGCTAGGGTTAGATAGGTTCACTCTCCAAGAACGACTGATAAATCCTCTGCCCGATGTCACCCACTGTAATGACTCTAACTGCTCCGTCATTTGAAATCCAGAATGACTGTAACTGCTCCGTCATTTGAAATACAGACGTGGCCATCCCTGGCCCTTTTCCCGATCCTCTCACCGGCCTCCATCCTTTCCACTCCACTACCACCACCACCACTACCACCACCACCCACCTCCTCTTTCTTCAAATTCGGGTCTACTGTGTTGTTTAGCTACTGACAGAGAGAAGCGTTCTTTCCGTAAAGGGAAGTCATGGTAGCCGAACAGAACCCGCACACGGCCGAAGCTTCCTTTCCGCTTCCCTCTAATGACCTCAGTCTGTCACTTTTCGGAAAGGAACCCGAATCAGCGACAACAACAACAAAGTGTTAGAGTCTCTACTACCATCACCCCTCCCCCCGCCCCGGAATGAAAACTGTTTCGATCAGCTGCCTACTGTTTTTCCCTCTTCGCCCACCTGTAGGGCCGACCCCAGCACCACCTGGTGTGGTCAGTGAGGGAAGGTGAGGGGGAGTCACTTTTATGAGATGTTCACAACTTGGAGACCCTCAATACAAAGATGTCGACTGTGCTGGCCTCCACAGCAGCCGAAATAACTTTGGGGTACGACATTCCAGTAACTGATAGTATGTCTTTGAGATGGGGTGAGGGGATACCTTTGCCTCTATCGTGTCCTGCAGAAGCTCTGGGACATGTGTTCTACATGAGAGCGTGCATCGTTGTCGCAGTGATGCGCAGTTAGGTTTCTGTCTCAGAGTGTCCATGCTGACCTCTTCATGCAGAGGTTTCACATCTTTGTTAATCATGTAGTGTGGTGTCATTGTAGGGAGGGCAATCCGCATTGAACCTTTGCAGATTTACCCTAAACGTGTTGCGACTGATACCGATAGCCTTAGGACAAACCTAGCTTTCTGTCGTTGGCCTGCTTCCAGTTGATCAAGGTCCTGTTATGGTATAGTCCCAGGCTGATGAGAAATATTCTAGGACCGGAGGGGCAAATGGGTTGAAGGCCCTGATGATGTTGGTGCTGACTTTTAAGTTTCTCTGCAAGAAGCTCAGAGAGTTGTTAGATTGGGATCAGCTGTTCTCAATGTACTTTTTTCCAACCGAAGTTTTTGTTTATCGTTACTGTCAGCAACTATATAGGGGTCCAGGTACTACCTGGAGCAGCCCGAAAGGCAGGATGTCAGCTACTATAGGGGTCCAAGTACTAACTGGGCAGCAGCCCGAAAGGCGTGATGTCAGCTACTATAGGGGTCCAGGTACTCACTGGAGCAGCCCGAAAGGCAGGATGTCAGCTACTATAGGGGTCCAGGTACTAACTGGAGCAGCCCGAAAAAGGCGTGATCTCAGCTACTATAGGGGTCCAGGTACTAACTGGAGCAGTCCGAAAGGCGTGATGTCAGCTACTATAGGGGTCCAGGTACTAACTGGAGCAGCCCGAAAGGCAGGATGTCCTGTCAAGCCTCCAGACCAGTATTGCTGGGACTTGTGCGCAGAACTAAGTGCCCAAGCATTGAAAGACTGGGATCCTCAGAATCATGATTTCCTTGGGTTGATAGTGTTGAAGCAGGTTCTAATCTGAGTTGATCTTCTGTGGCTGGCTTCCCTTTTCAACTCTTTACCAACATGGTGATTGTTTGTGCGGTTGCCAATTCAAGAGTGAATTCGATCACACCAGTTATGTAGGAGTTCAAAAAACACACACAGCAATGAGTATAATGAATCGCACGAGTGGGTTTATTATGAAATGCGGGGGTCTGACTGCATAAAATAAACTGAATGGGGGAAAGGCTTACGTAATGCTGCCCCGGCCCTTTGGTCCAGCATGTGCATGTGTCTGGCAGAGGGAACTAAGCAGGCCCGTCAGTGACCGTGCACTTGCATGCGGGGTGGAACGGATCCACATCTACGCCACAGGGATTTGTGCGGCATGTCAGGTATAAAGCCTGTCTGGCCTCTGCCTGAGCAGCGCCAACATTCAGACAGTAAGCTCTCACATGCTGACATTTGTCTTCATCCCAGTCGCTTGCTTTCATGCCAAAGAACGCGTGGAACACGCGCGTGGGACTGGGGATGCTGGCACTTCACTGTCTTACCCTTGACCCACGTCTGCCGGTGATGGCAAATATTATGTTGTAGGTCAGTTAGTACAACAAGGATTCGTGCTACGTCCCCAGGCCGCTTTTAAATAGTTCAGTATATTGCCGAGTAGGCCAGTTAGTGCAACAATAGTTTGTGCCACGTCTGCAGGCCGCTTTGAAATAGTTCAGTATTTTGCCGAGTAGGCCAGTTAGTGCAACAATAGTTTGTGCTACGTCTGCAGGCCGCTTTGAAATAGTTCACAGTATATTGCTTGTAGGACAATGTCCTAAACTGTGAATGACTCAAAATGGGTTGAAAGAACGCGGACACATTTGACAGCCTGTTCATATTGTTACTTCCCTCGTTGCCCGAAGGTAAACCAGATGGGAGTGCCGGACCAACTGGCGTTTCCGCCCCTGTTTGCCAACGTTTTCAATCAAAGGTTTGCTTTCTGTTT
The DNA here is from genome assembly GCA_016801955.1 of Conus betulinus. Classification (NCBI taxonomy): domain Eukaryota; kingdom Metazoa; phylum Mollusca; class Gastropoda; order Neogastropoda; family Conidae; genus Conus; species Conus betulinus. The sequence continues at coordinate 127,016 of JADBJO010004925.1, forward strand.
GTTAGCAACAAAGATTTGTCGTCTCTCCAAACGCCCCTAAGAAAATTGGAATCAATTGTTCATGCAAGGTCTCTCCCAGATATGTGACACAGGTGCTTTGAAAAAAAGAGGGGGGATGGGGGGGGGGGGGGGGGGGACAGAAAATCAGTTATGAAATTATCTGGGTGTGTCATTCACCATTCGCCTGAGGCATCTGAATGTAATACAAAACGTTAAAACATAACTTGTACGCTGCTGGCCATGAAAGAGCACAAGACTTATTGTGTCGTTTGTTATTGTAGAGTGCAAAAGTATTCTTCGGTTGCTATTGTCAGCGCATTGTGGGAATCACGATCGCCGCAAGATGGGGGGGGGGGAAAGGCCATGGAGCAGTTAAGCTATTCTAAAACGATAGATTAAAATCAAATCAGAATCTGCTTTGCCGCACACGCAATACATGATGCAGCCTCACTACCCTACCGGGCAAATACACACACTGACACGGGTATGCCTTGTGCCTCTGAACACCGCTTCCGTCAGGCGGACTCAGGAACATCAAGTGCGTATATTTAGATTAGGTTTTGACGTTTTAGTGGTTATGATCATAGTTCGCATATTCATTCGGTCATTTCCATCTGCCATATTTACATTACGGTGCCTGACTCAGAAGGCTGCTGAAGATCACATGCAAAACCAAGTCCCTGACAAGTTCTCTCTCCAGCTGGTCTGCCAACCATTCACACGCTGCTGAGAAAAGCTCAAAGTCAGATGGGCCGGTGACCTTCCGCGAGTCTTTAAACTTGTGCAAGATTATCGGCCCATCTGACTTGAGCTTTTCTAGACTCGTGCAAGATTACCATCTCGTCTGACTTGAGCTTTTCGAGACTCGTGCAAGTCACAGGCCCAAGCTGTTACCGGCTCATCTGACTTGAGCTTTTAAAGATTCGTGCAACATTACTGGCCCATCTGATCTGAGCTTTTCTCAGCAGCGTGCGAATGCTTGGCAGATCAGGTCGAGAGGGAACTCTGTCACGGACTTTGTTTTGCACGTGATCTTCAGCAGGCTATTCTACAGCAAAACTGGCAGAAGAGAGTGCTGTCAGGGTCGACGGATTGCTCTTGAAGAATACGTTCAAGAACCCACTAAAGAGCTTTCACACTGGCCCAGTCACCTGAAGAATGGTGGCGCTGGATGAAGTTATATCAGCAGAGAGAGAGAGAGAGACAGAGACAGAGAGACAGACTAATATTTCGTGTGTAAGTCGTCCTGAAGGGAGGGATAACTAAGCGTGAACTTGACCAGAACAGCCTCTGGTTTCATTGAACAGGTTGTCACAGATCATACTCAAGTTTTGTATTAGCCTAATGGCTGACAGCCCACTAAGGCTGGGTTTTTCTTTTTCGTTGCATGTTTTGCGTTATGGTCGACTGTGCCCCCCTTTCATTTCAGTGAGGGTTCTGTATGTAACCGTGCCTATTATTACGTCACCGTGTCTACGAGTCACTATGTCTCTATGTCACCATCTCTTTATATCACGTTTTCTGTTTTCAACGAGTGTTTTGTATTTTATCGTGTCTGTTTGTCACCGTGTTTATAAGTCGCTGTCTCTATAATATATAATATCACATTTTCGTTTCATTGAGGGTTCTGTATGTCACCGTGTCTAAGTGTTAAGGTTTGGCTAGGGCTATAGTTTGGTTAGGCCTAGATTTAGATATGTTGACAGTGTGACATATACATCCTGTGGCATACAGACTCAGTATCATGACATGTAGACACGGTGACATACATTCATGTTTCCCGACGGACGACAGGTAAATGCCGCCAGCTCTTCTGACCAGTCCCAAGGAACTTTACAGACTTCGACGATGAGAATGGCAGCTTGACCAACATACACTGACATTTACAAGTACAAGAAGAAGGAGATGGGGGAAAAAACAGAGAAGTTTGAAAAGAATCCAGTTTCCGGTTGAGATCATTCTGTTTAAAGCCCATTTCATCATCGATAGGAAAAAAGATTGTTATCTTAGAGGTCAAAGAGAGGAACTTTTTTCGAAGAATATTCAGCCATTATTTTTGTCCCCCTGCACCAAAAAAAAAAAAAAAAAAAAAATAGTAACATGCTCTCGATGGCATTTTAAATGTCTGGAATGTGGCGGCAGTCTTCTTCTGGGTGGGAAAGAGGTGGAGGGTAGGGAACCATGGGCATACGCCCAATCGTCTGACAAAGCAGTTATTGTTTTCAGGTTTTGCTCCAGCTACTTACACTGGATCAATATAGGCACCGTTGAACCCCCGCCGAATTGGTCAATACAGGCACATTGAATCCCGCAGAACTGATCAAAACAAGGCACCATTGAACCACACCGAACTGATCAATACAGGCACACTGAATCCCGCAGAACTGATCAATACAGGCACATTGAATCCCGCAGAATGATCAATACAGGTACCGTTGAACCACACCGAACTGATCAATACAGGCACCATTGACACCACCGAGCTGATCTATGCAGGTACTATTGAATGGCACCATTAAATCCCGAGGAAAAGATCAATGTAGGCACCATTGAATCCCGCAGAACGGATCAATATAGGCACCATTGAATCGCGCAGAACTGATCAATATAGGCACCATTGAATCGCGCAGAACTGATCAATATAGGCACCATTGAATCGCGCAGAACTGATCAATATAGGTGCCATTGATCAATACAGGCACTATTGAATACCGCAGAACTTATCAATACAGGCATTATTGGTGCCATTGAGCTGATCAACAGGCACCATTGAATCCTACCGAAGTGATCAATACAGGCACATTGAATCCCGCCGAACTGATCAACACAGGCACATTGAATTCCCGCAGAATGATCAATATAGGCACCATTGAAACTCGCAGAACTGGTCGATACAGGCACCATTGAATCCCGCAGAATGATCAATACAGGTACCATTGAAACTCGCAGTACTAATCGATACAGGCACCATTGAATCCAGCAGAACTGATCAAAACAAGCATCATTGAAACCCACCGAACTGATCGATACAGGCACCATTGAATCCCAGAGAACTGATCAAAACAAGCATCACTGAAACCCACCGAACTGATCGATACAGGCAGCATTGAATCCCGCAGAAGTGATTAATACAAGGCACCATTGAACCCCACCGAACTGTTGAGTACAGACATCATTGAACCCCACCGACATGAGTCGGCTGCAGTTAGGTACGCCTTGGTTTTGACAGCTGGTCACATGACCCGATATGGAAAGCTGCCGCTGGATCTACGACAGACTGAGCCTTGGGAGAATCAGGTGGGGAGGGGATGGGGGGGTGTGTGTGTGTGTGGGGGGGGGGGGGGGTTGTTATGTCAGCAAGAGGTAATGGAAAATGAGAGAGGAGGGAAAAAGAATCCTAGCTCGAGTTTTTACCTTGTGCTCTAGTCAAGAATACTCCGTTGAAGGTGGCAGGCTATAGTGCATGTATTTTTTTCCCACGTCACACTAAAAACTGTTTAAGTTAATATGCATCCTTTCGCCACATTTTTACCATACAGCTACTTTTTTTTTTCCTAACCATACACCATCTCAAAGTTATCACGCGTTTCCCACATCTGCACAATCCAGGTACAGCCTCTTTAAAGGTACTGCATGCCCTCGCTACATCTATCCTGTATATCCATTGCCTTAGACTCTCATGTCTTCACTGTCCAGGGCGGCCGAAGGTCATGTCTTTGAATGTACTGTATGCTGTCTCTACATCTATATTGAATATCCACTTAGGTTCTCATGCCTTCGTTTTTCCGACACGTTTGAAGTTCAAAGAAATGTTCGCCCGCCAGAATTTGTTTCCACTGAAACGGTCGAAAGATGGTAGACAACAGATCATGGTGAAACAACTTTTTAATTACAGTCAAAAGTCAGATTTCATGTTGATCTTTTTTGAAAAAAAAAGTCTGCTAAGCAATGGTAAAAAATGGCTTAGCCGTATGATTTATAGGTGTGCGTCTGGAGCTTTGTACGTGTGCTGCCACATTAATTATCTTGGTAACATTATTCTCACATCACTCATCCAAAACAATCTTTCACAGCAGCACCCAGAGGTCATGGCAGCACCCAATTAGCTTGTTCTGCCGCAGTCCCGGTGCTGTGAACCCTTCTGTAGCAACAGTAAGTCTCGGTTCATCGGATGCCAGTCGTTAGAAAATAACAGAAAACTGATGCCTCTGAGTCGTTGGTGACGTTCAGTCGTGCATATTCTGATTCTCCATGCACAGAACATTAAGCTTCTTCTACACTGACACTAGTATCTGCCCTCACTGGTCTAGCCAGATCCTTTCGACAACCATGGCTATGCATTAGTTTCGACAACCATGGCTCTGCATTAGCTTCGACAACCATGGCTATGCATTAGCTTCGACGACCATGGCTCTGCATTAGCTTCGACAACCATGGCTATGCATTAGCTTCGACGACCATGGCTCTGCATTAGCTTCGACAACCATGGCTATGCATTAGCTTCGACAACCATTGCTATGCATTAGCTTTCGACAACCATTGCTATGCATTAGCTTCGACAACCATGGCTATGCATTAGCTTCGACAACCATTGCTATGCATTAGCTTCGACAACCATGGCTATGCATTAGCTTCGACAACCATGGCTATGCATTAGCTTCGACAACCATGGCTATGCATTAGCTTCGACAACCACTGCTATGCATTAGCTTTCGACAACCATTGCTATGCATTAGCTTCGACAACCATTGCTATGCATTAGCTTCGACAACCATGGCTATGCATTAGCTGACACAAAGACGTTGAACCGTTCAGCTTGCCACAGCAGGCATGGAAGAAGAAGAACGGAAATCAATGAACGTGTGCAACCATATTTTTTCAGTGTATTTTTTTCCCGTTTTTTTTTTTTTTTTTTAAACAAAACGCAACAAGTATATCATTTTGCTGAAAAAGACACCAAATGAAAAATACTGTCTGTGCGATTAATGTGAAATCCTCTCTCTCTCTCTCTCTCTCTCTCTCTCTCTCTCTCTCTCTCTCTCTCCTCTCTCTCTCTCTCTCTCTCTCTCTCTGTGATTTCCCAGTCAACGTTTTAAACTGTCGTACACTAAGATTATATTGATACTAATCACTCTCAGCGGAAATACCTTTCCGGCGGTATAGAAATTGTTCGAATCAAAAAAAAAAAAAAAGCTTTGAAAGTTCACGATTTTCGGGAAAATACTCCTTTTGTATGAGCTAGTACCTTTAATGCGCGCCCAGTCATGTTCACAGGCATGTGCGAGCGCGTGCGCCACACAGCTGTTCACAGGTGTTCACGCGCGCACATTCTGTTTCTGTTTCTAACTCTGTCTGTCTGTCTGTCTGTCTCTCTCTCTCTCAGCAGGAATCGACGGACAATTATTGTCCTCTCTCTAATCTCTTGGGATATGCCAGTTGTAGCTTTTCACCCCTGTCCCTTCCCCCCCCCCCCCCCCCCCCCCCCCCCCCCCCCCCCCCCCCCCCCCCCCCCCCCCCCTCTCCTTTAACTCTCTCTGTGAACGGGAGTCGTCGGACAATAAATGGTCCCCTTAATGTCCTGGCATGCGCCAGTTGTAGCCTTTCACTTTGCGGTCAATAATCAGCGAGTCAGGTGGCGGTGAGTCAAGCTAATCGGGTGCCTCCTTGCCGTTCCTTACAGAAATCCGATCAGTCAGTGACCACAGTAAAAGCCCAGAGTGCGCTGGCTTTCCGGATCAGTTGATCGTCCAGTCCACCAGGGGAACTACTCTAATCGTGTCAACGATTCTAGCAGACGGGCCTGTTGACTGTGGTCTGTTTTTTAGAGCAATCAAAAAACAGTTGCTTACCAATGTTAGCCCATGTTTGTCTCTGACTTCCCAGAGGAAATGTCAATATAGGCCTACGTTTTACTGCGCGTGTGCGCAGGATAGCATCTATAGTCTGGTGTGTGTGTGTGTGTGTGTGTGTGTGTGTGTGTGTGTGTGTGTGTGTGTGACAGTTACAATTACAAAAATGGGTTTATTCAGCTTTTGCAGGCCATCTGGCCCATAACATATGAACAGGAGAACTGAACTGCATATTAATCAGCATGGTGTGTGTGTGTGTGTGTGTGTGTGTGTGTGTGTGTGTGTGTGTGTGTGTGTGTGTGTGTGTGTGTGTGTGTGTGTGTGAGTGTGTGTGTGTGTGTGTGTGTGTGAGAGAGAGAGAGAGAGAGAGAGACTGAACAGTTTTATATCGTTTCGATCCTCTTCCAAGATTTTCGGGTTAAAGTCGATGGATGGACATGGCCAACCATTGGTTCCAGTACCTTATCAGGAAAGCGGCTACGGACATTGAAAGGACCTGACTGTTGCTGTGTGTGTATGTGTTTTTGTTGTTGTTATTGTTGCTTTGCGCAGCATGTCTACTGTACGAGTTTGCTTTGTTGGGTTGAATGTGTTTTGATTTATCTCAAATTATGGGTCTGTGTCACTGACTTGTCAGAGTTACTAACCACGCAGCGACAAGGAGATGTCATATTGTTGTGCTCTGTAGGAAATGGGACTGCAAGTGTAGAACTAAGGGCTACAGCAGACTGATCAAGCAGACCGTCCTGTCTCTGGTGGTGTGGCCGTTGGTGGCGTTGTCAGTCAGTTGTGCATGCTTTAATCACTCATCCAAACCCAGCCACAGGATGTAATGGCGTATAATCTAAACGAACAAACCCATTTACAAAATACGAAAAATGCGACACTTACAAAACGTAAAAGATTGATTCACTGGTGGCAAGGCTTCATTTCGGACAAAGATTTCGGATGGGGGGGGGGGGGGGGGGGGGGGGGGGGGGGGGGGGGGGGGGGGGGGGGTTGTTGAAGGTTGGTTGTTGTAGGGGGTAGTGGCAAACTCAAAGATTTGCAGACAACAATACAACTTTACTGAAATTCACAATTAAAAGAAATATTGCGCTAGTTTTATTAATCTAAAATCGTCGCTAAGCCCCCAGGCGGAGTTATTCGTTTGGTTGATATTGAAATGAGCCATGGACCAGAGCATATGGCAAATGACGGATAAATATGGATCATTTGGCTGCCGGACTGTACGGGTTCAAATATGAAGTTTGGATAAATATCAAAATACCACTATCGCTCTCACACACAACAGACACACAGACGTGGACAGACAGCCACCAGCCAACCAGTCACACACACACACACACACACACACACACACACACACACACACACACACACACACACACACACATCTCTCTCTCTCTCTCTCTCTCTCTCTCTCTCTCTCTCTCTCTCTCTTTCTTGTTTGCTCACTCGCTCTCTCTGTCTGTCTAGTCGATTCCATAACAACAACAACAATAATGATAATGATGATATGATGATAACAACAACTATAATGATGATGATGATGATAATGATAATGATAATAATGATGATACTACTACTACGTACTACTACTACTACTACCACTACTACTACTACTAATGATAAATATAAAAATCATGATAATATGAATTAAAAGTACTGTTCATGACGTAAAGACTCTTTTTGATAAAATAATCTGAGTGTGGTGTGTGTGTGTGTGTGTGTGTGTGTTGTGTGTGTGTGTGTGTGTGTGTGTGTGTGTGTAGTGGGTTTCATAATGCTGGACTTTCACCGCTGGAATGGTTTTAGTTGTATCACTCGAATGTTTGCAGTTTGT
>JADBJO010004925.1:142210-144710 GCA_016801955.1 Conus betulinus
GAGAGAGAGTGCGTGCGTGTGTGTGCTTGCGAGCGCGCTGCGTGTGTGGTGTGTGGTGTGCTGTGCTGTGCTGTGCTGTGCTGCGTGTGTGTGTGTGTGTACGTGTGTGTGTGTGTGTGTGTGTGTGTGTGTGTGTGTGTGTGTGTGTGTGTGTGTGTGCACGCGCGCATGCTTGCGCTTACCTGCGGGTTTTTTTTTTTTTTGTTTTTTTTTTTTTTTTTTAAATAGATATGTAGGGCAAGTATGTGTGTAATTATTCTCTGTATGTGTTATACACGTGAACACTTACATCGTACGCTCTCAGTCATCTGTGGCAGGCACACACACGCGCGAGAGAGTGTGTAAACTTGCTTAGTACTCTCGTTTCTTATCTGCTGTTTGCCTTTTGATCTTCTACGTTTGGACACGTGGCCTTACACACATGCTGTTCAACCTAGCTACACCCACGTATCGCCCCATGTAACACCCCCCCCCTCCCCCTCCGTCCTGGACTCCTCCATTCCCCTACACCCTGTAATCCACTCCTGTCACCCTCAGTCCCCCAGAGAGCTTCCATTCCCTCGACCACCACCCCTCGTTCTCTACCTCAGCAGACGTTCACTTTCTGGTCTGTTCTGGACGCACTTTATATATGTATGTATGTCACTGGTCTTCAGAGCAAGTGGTTCTCCGTTACCAGATACACATTAATCCCACTTGAACCTGACCAGAATTGATGCCAAGTTAAGTCTGTGATTTCCCTCTCGGTGAGAGAAGAATATTGCTTGTTAAGCCACCCAGTGATGAAAATTTCACCAAAATTATTTGTTGTTATCATTATTGTGGTTGTTCTTTCTCATCAGTTGTTTCCAGACCTATACCCCTGTTTCTGTCCTCCCTATTTACCTTGAATCGTTTTACCTGTAGATCTTCCCAATAAAGGACAGCTTCACAATGAATACGGAGACAGTTAAACTCTTTGTTGACTTTATCATTATATAGTGTTTTGTAATTTGTTCCCCCCTCTTTAACTATTCATTTCTAAGCCCTCACAAATGAATCCGTTCAGTGTACCATTCCTTAACTTCCGTCATGAATCCGTTCAGTGTACCATTCCTTAACTTTCCGTTATGAATCCGTTCAGTGTACCATTCCTTAACTTTCCGGTACGAATCCGTTCAGTGTACCATTCCTTAACTTTCCGTCACGAATCCAAGAGGACGTAACTCTCGTGGCACTTCCTGCTTATCATGGGAAAAGAAATACTGTGTCAGCGTTCTTCTTTTTCTTTTTGCTGGTTTGCTATAGTTGTTTGTCTTAGCTGTAGAAGACAATCAGATCAAGGCACGTTGCTTCTGAAGTCGTTTTATTCTATTCGTTTTGCAGTTTCTGTCATTAGTCTCATCTGTCACGTAAGACATGAGGAGACTTTGAAGAGAATCAGGAGCTGAGCCAGTCGATTTTGTGTGGGTGGGTGAAGGGTTGGATAAGGGGTAGGGGTGGGGGAGATTGGTTAGGGAAGGGGTAGGGCAAGAGGCAGTGAGAAGATAAATGTGTAGTTAATGACACAGACGTGCGCCGGCATGAGAATTTACAGTGATTTAATTCTGCTGGGCAAGAATATTCGCTTCCAGTTATAACTTAAAGATACAGAGAATATTTAAGAGGTACAGGGACGTTGCCAATGCTTGTCTTGTTTGATTAAAAAAAAAAAGAAAGAAAAGCCTAACACTAAGCCTAGTGGTCATTAAATGACAATATTCTGTTAAAGGCTGCTGTCCTTGTTGCCGAGTTGTTGCACGTTCAGCTCGCAGTACTTCAAGCAAACGGTTGAAACAAGAAAAAGTGTAACTGGTCATGGGGTATATAACCTCTAGATCTCCATTCGCTCCTGTCAGTGCTGCGAATCTCTCTCTCTCTCTCTCTCTCTCTCTCTCTCTCTCTCTCTCTCTCTCTCTCTCTCTCTCTCTCTCTGTGAATTGGGGATTAGGTACAGAGGTTGAAAAAAAAAAGCAAAATGAAGAAAGAAGCGTGTGTGTGATACTTCTTAATATACCATCTTTGCTTCTAAACATCGGCATCACAGTGTGGCACACTTACGACAGTGATGTGCTTGTGTGTGTGTGTGTGTGTGTGTGTGTGTGTGTGTGTGTGTGTGTGTGTGTTTTAGTTGGACGGTTTTTTGTTGGACGGAATTTGTGCTCAATTCAGAATATAGTTGTAATTTGAAGGGCAAAAAGACACATCTTCAGGGGCAGAAGATCATATGCGCTGCATAAATATTTGAGGGTGTGGATTCGACTTCAAATGTAGTGAAAACGAATCCATCGATTCCATTAAAGACAGTGCATTCCTTTTCACTGTTTTGAATGTTTTCAGTCTTTTGTCACTGTCTGTTCAATATGTTTTCGCTTAAAAGAAAGAGAAAGAAACGAGGTTAAAAGCGCGAAGTGTACATAGCATCATTTTCCACATGTTGTATAACTAGAGAGCAGTACTTAACTTTTCGCCAGCACAAAGG
>JADBJO010004925.1:147210-167210 GCA_016801955.1 Conus betulinus
CTCTCTCTCACACACACACACACACACACACACACACACACACACACACACACACACACACACATACATATATACGTGCAAACATTCATACACACACATACACACAAACATACATGCATACATGCATACATACATACATTAAAAAGAGGATTTCACCCATTTAATGTATTACTATTTGGAACAGCTCTTTCTTTTCATTTCCCCCCCCCCCCCCCCCCCCCCCCCCCCCCCCCCCCCCCCCCCCCCCCCCCCCCCCCCCCCCACTTCTTTGTTCACCAGCAACAGTAAACATTGGGCACTTAAAGCTGGTCGGTCGTAGCGACCCCCCTTTCAGGCAGGGGTGGAGCTTTGATAATGTTGATTGACCTATCAACCTTTCAGCGACTTTTCGAGGGAGCGGTCTTATCGAAGAATTAACTCCGTTGAAGTATAAACAATGGGGACTGAAGGCGCAGCCATGACATTTTCGTCTCTAACCTGAGCACAGGCTATGGTTGGTACCGCGTCTGATTGGGAAGGCGTGTGTGTTAGCAACCAGGCAAACAGTTTGTGCCACGATATGTAACAGCGTGAATACTACTAAGTCCTGCGAAACCCTTGCCGTTATTGCTCGTTGTATAATATATTCAGGGTGCGTTTAAAAAAAAAAAAAAAAAAGAGCAAACCATATGGCTTTGTTTTCTGTCTCTCTTGATATAGGCTCAGTCAGTTATGGCTGATGCTCGTGGCCGGAATGCAAGTAGGGTTAATCATTTATGGCTTCTCTTCCTGGCCGGGATGCATGTAAGAACGTTGCTAGTCAGTACAATTCCTCAATTCGCATGAAAAAGTCCAGAATTCGACATCCGAACGTTGAAAATCATTTATGGCTTCTCTTCGTCGCCGGAATGCATATAGGAGGAATAAATGTTATGAATATCGTTAGAGCCACGATTTCACTGCAGCAACGTTCTGTTCACCTGAGATAAAATCCGTGCGAGGCATTCGGTGCTTTATTCATGTAGAATTCCTTTGGATCTTTGTTTTCGTCCTTTGGTTAATCCGTGCGTGGTCGCCGGCCATGCTTTGTGTTCATGAAGAATTCCTTTTGATCTTTTTCTTTCCCTGCTTCTTTTTTTTATTTTTTCCTTTCATCGTGTCCCCTTTCATTCTTTCTCTGGTGTTTTCCGCTCTGCCTCTTTGATTATATTTTTTTACACAATGTTTCAATGATTCATCTGAATTTATTCTTTCTCTGGTGTTTTCCGCTCTGCCCTTCTGATCAATTTTTTTTTCTCTCATATGGTTCAACGATTCGCCTGAAACGAATGAATGATTCCACCGGAGTTGTTTTTATTTATTTTTGGTCAGTCTTTGTAAGTGTGTGTGTGTGTGTGTGTGTGTGTGTGTGTGTGTGTGTGTGTGTGTGTGTGTGTGTTCATCAGGTTGTTTATTGAGCGAAGACTGACGAAAAACTGTCAGAGATACGCTTCAAGAACTCGTTTTCAAATTATTCACTTCATTAACACTACAAGATAGCATCACTGAAGAATGTAAACATTACGCCAATAATACATCAATAAAGGATATGTAGTAAATGTAGGGAAAAAAAAAAAAGAAAACAACGGATAGGGTTCACCCCATCTTCATGCGAGTGCAGTGTGTGTGCGTGCGTGCGTTCGCACGCGCGCATGTGTGTGTGTGTGTGTGTGTGTGTGTGTGTGTGTGTGTGTGTGTGTGTGTGTGTGTGTGTGTGATTTTGACCAACGTCTTGATTATCTTACGTTGATTTGATTTGATTTGTTTGATTTAATTTAACGTCTGTTCACAACAATGGTGATATTAGACTAAATCAGATCATCTTACGTGAACAGAGAGAGATTACTTGTGTAGAACACAAGTGTGTGTGTGAACTATATTTCTGAAGTACTGCAAATCATGTAATTCAAAATAACATCATTGCACAGTAGATTTTTGGGGTTAATCTCAAATACCATCTTTTCCCTTTTGAACAGACGCTTACGTGATTCAGACCTAAGACGTTTCATTCATCGCCCTCGCTGGATTTGGGTTCGGAGAATCGACAGGGAAGATGGGGTACTCTTGAACTTTTTCAACGTTCAGATATCGAATTCTGGACCTTTCATACGAATTGAGGAATTGTATTGAGCAAGTAACGTTCTTGCAGCTTGTAGGCTATTCTTTCCCAGAACTTCTTTAGAGCATCGAATGTTTTAGACGGCCCCTCGCCTTCACTTCTGATGACTTTTGTTCGATTCTAACCTCAGGTCTGTGCTTTTGATAACCGTCGTGGTCGCGACAGATGCGTGGTCTTTGTTTTTGCCGCCAGCAGGGTTTCGGTTTTTTGTTGTTTGTTTTAATTTTTAAAGGAAAGTACAGATTAATAATTTAGTAAAAATAAGTAAATAGATGAGGAAGGATTGCCTACCATTCACCAGAGCGATGCATCAGATGTGCTGAGAATAGTCTTACAGTTTTTATGTATTGGTGTGAATATTGACCGTTCTTACACTGGCTCCACCGACACATTTTGAAAAATCTTTAATAATCAACGCCTACCTTGCGCTGAAGTGATTGGAAGATAAGTGATTGCTCGTTCATTTTCGTTGTCCTAATCGTTTTGCATCCTGCCTGAAGAAGACCTATATATATAGGAGGTTGAAACGCGCCATGTTTTGTATTGTGATTCGTATGTTCACGTTTTTTGTTTGTTTTTGTTGTGTTTGGGGTTCGTTTTTTTTTTTTGCGGTTCGCTAACATTTATTTAAGATTTGTTTATATTTCCGCCTGCAGTCATCTCACTTTGCAACTACATTTTGGAAAGTAATGAAACTATACCTTGAGTGAAAGAAGGTTTCATATTTTGGCAGTCTGTCATATCAGTAAGAGGCTGTTGTTCGTTCGTGCTTGTGCGATTCCTGATCACGAGTTTGGATTTGAACAGAGCTGCTATTTTTGGATATGAACAAAGTGGTTTGGGCAAAATGAGAGAGAGAGAGAGAGAGAGAGAGGGGGGGGGGGGGATTTGAGGACATAGGCGACAGTCCGATCAGGCGATGCATGTTTATAAACAGGATGTGCTCATTCATAGCCCCTCGAGCAGCGAAACCAAGGTTGTTCACTTTATGTTTGTCTGCCCTCCTTTTCTGTTTTTTTTTTTCGACAGAAGGTATAGTTCAAATGAGATTAAAACTGTCAGTGACAACGACAAAACAGATTCTGTAAATAATTTTTTATGAAATCGAGAGAGAGAGAGAGAGAGAGAGAGAGAGAGAGAGAGAGAGAGAGAGAGAGAGAGTTATCGGTACAAGTCAACATTACACGGTAAAGTGAAATCTGAAGACCATTTTACCCCAGCATAGCTTTAGCTTACATAAGGACCACTTCACAGATAGTGGAAGAGTCTCGAATCTGACAGCATGATTTAGCTCGTTTCGAAGTTACGTGTGTACACGTATGTACGCCCACGTGCTCTCTCTCTCTCTCTCTCTCTCTCTCTCTCTCTCTCTCTCTCTCTCTCTCTCTCTCTCTCTCTTTTCATGTCTTACGGAAAATGATTACATGTTGTGCCTTGCTCTCTCTCTCTCTCTCTCTCTCTCTCTCTCTCTCTCTCTCTCTCTCTCTCTCTCTCTCCCCTCTCTCTCTCTCCCCCCTTCTCTCTGTGCGTGCGTGCGTGCGTGTATATGTGTGTTCAAAATTACGTACGTACTTTGTCATATTCATTTTACTGTCTGTTTTTATACATGCTAATTTTTGTACGTTGTAGTACATTTCCAGATATTTCACAAGCTCAGCCCGCCTCCCACCCCCACACTCTCTTTCCCCTTCATTACTGTTATTTTCATTTTTATTTATTTAATTTTGTTTGTTTGTTTATTGTTGTTTATGTTACTATTATTATTTTTTTCATGTTCATTTCTCTTCTATTTTCATTTGATGTTCCATTCTGATTGCATGACCGCCTTGTTGCTTGTTTGCTTTCTTACATTATTTCATTTCACTGCATGCTGTAGTCCCTACTCAGGGCGAGGACTGGATGTAAAAAAAGTACGTCAGTGCTTATCTATTATCCTCGTAAATAAAGAATTTTGTCTTGTCTCTCTCTCTCTCTCTCTCTCTCTCTCTCTCTCTCTCTCTCTCTCTCTCTCTCTCTCTCTCTCTCCTTTAGAGGGGACATGGCGAAAAAGGAGGAGGGAGGACGGGGGGGCAAAACAAGTACTGGTATTAATTGGTTACTGCCAGGTTCCGAGCGAACAATACATAGTACCATTGGCTATGTCGTACACTTTACCTAAATAGAAGGCAAACGTTTGTCCCATAAATAGCAGACTTTGTCTTTCTTCTACAAAGAGACTTTATACCCAGTTTCATAGCCTTGGCAGCACCTTTGGTTTACAAGATGGACACAAGGGAGGGTATTCGCAGATACGACACGTTGGATTACTTTACATGCGCATACAATAAAGAACACGTTCCATGTCAAGTGCTGTGTGTGTAATGTTTTGAAGTTACTTTGTATTAGCAGCATCACTTGGAAGTGTAGACGTACTCATGCCTGCTTTTCTGAACGCGCGCGCACACTAAGGCACGTAAGGGCTGCTAAACACGTACACTTACGCGCGCACGCACGCTGGCATACTATATCCACTTTTTCATCCCCTCCCACCATCAAACGAACTCAAATACACTCACACGCACAGTAGATATGCACGCATATAAAGCGTGCAAAATCTGTTGAATCAAATACCATTGGCTGTGCTATATTCCTCAAATATATTGAACGGCACCGATCTTTATCCCGAGAATTCTGCTTAACGTTTATGTTGTAGGCCTATCGCACACCGGTAACCGCAGTAACTGTGTTCTGATTACAAACGACCGAGCAACAACGAATTTTACGACTGTTTGTTCTCCTTTGTCAAGTCTAAAAGGTTTCACAGTTGGATCACTATTACATTAAAGTGCCGACTCTGTGTGTGTGTGTGTGTGTGTGTGTGTGTGTGGTTGAAAAAGTGTTATCTCAGGGGAAGGGGTATATTTGTTTTCACAGGCTTACAGCAGTATTGATAGCGCTGAACTTTCTTACTGACACGCCTCTTAGTATTTGCAAATTCGTTTCTGTTTTGATTCTAATTGTGTACTTCGTGGTCTAGAAAATAAGCAATGAGTCTGAGATCAGTTCAGATGCGCCTCGCCCATTACATGGCATCAAGAACCAGAAGAGCCGATATAATACTGATGTCCGTCACTTTGCGGGATCTGCTGTAATGAGTGGATTGACAGCACAGCCGGTCAAAGAGCAAGGAAGTCTTAAGAATCGATTGAAAGCTGATGCTGTTCTGTGCTTGTTGGAAGAGTATGGACTTTTAACATGGCTGTTTTTCTCTCTCTCTCTCTCTCTCTCTCTCTCTCTCTCTCTCTCTCTCTCTCTCTCTCTCTCTCTCTCTCCTCTCCCCCCCCCCCCCCCCTCTCTCTCTCTCTCCCCACTGTCCTTTCAACTTCATTCACCACTTTGGCTTCACAAGGGGAGTATTGCGCATGTTAATGTCTGTGCTTTTTTTTGTCGCTGAGGAAGGCTTATTGCCGAAAATTTCTTGTTTGTGTGTCATGCATTAAAGTGCGTTACTTCACGCTTTGTTTTGTGTGCTCTTCCGCTTTTTCGTCGTGTTATGTGACACTACGATAGAGGTTTCACAGAAGGTCAGTAATCACAATGGTAAAAGTGAATGTGGGCCTACTGATGCACATCCAGATCGGAAAAAATGAATGCAGGTCTGTTGATGCTTGTTTAGATCAACGGTGTAAAGAAACGTGCTAAACGTGTTGGATGTTGATGGAACTGGAAGCTGAACCTCTGAACCTTCCGAGGGAACTTACGATTGGCCTACATCAAGTGTGTGTTTGCACAGTGCATAAAGAGAGATGTGCGTTCGGAGAGAGTGTGGGAAAGAGATGATGTTGGAAAGGAGGGGTGAGACTGACGCATGCTTTAGCGTGTGTGGGGCAATGTTTTGACAGAATTCTCACGCCGACTCGACAATCACTAAGCAATTACTGTCAGTAGGCAGCTCAGCAGTACAACACTGCATGAATGTCACCGAAGTGACTTGGCAAGAGTCCAAAATATCAAGCAGATTGCCATTTGACACTTCATATTGACTGCTTTCACTGGAAACAGTGTCCATGGGGAGGGATGGGACAGCAACAACAAAAAACGCAAACAATAGAATAGTTTCACACAGGTAAGTTGACGAAGTGAGTGCATGTCTGCACACATTTAATGCACATGTAGGTTATGTGAAAGGCTGTCGAACAAAATTACGGGGGATGTTGAAGTTGAGATGGGGGGAAGCGGATGAGTGGTGAGTGGTGGTGGGGGGGGTGGGGGTTGTATTCCTCTGTCTGATCCAAAGTTAAGTCATGCTTAACATTTCAGACATTAACATTTTCCATTTCATATCGCTCACCAAGAATGACAGGTGAGAAAGAGAACAGCAAATCCCAGCAGTCGTTCCTCTTTCACCGTAGAGAATGGCCAAGCTGATCACTGTTATTGGTCAAATGGTCCCAATCCCATCCTTGTCGCGGAAATTTATTGACCCCATCTCTGCCTCCTCCCCCTCCTTTCTTTTTCTTTTTTTTTCTGAATTGTTATTTCACATGCTGTATTGATCGGTAACCAGACTGTGGGGGGTGCTAAAGCCAGGACACCAGCATCCCCTTTGTGACGTCAGTAAGAGTAGGTTTGATCCCATTGTGACCTGTAATATTCCAGTGCAGGTATTGTGTCAGCATTCTATTGTCAACACATCCTCCACCGTATATTTACTTCCCCACGTTTTTCCCTGCCCCCTGGCGTTTTAATTCTCTCACTCTCTCCCATGGAAACGCTGACAACAAACAGACTTTAATTCAAGCGTGGCCTGTGTGCTTTTCCAGCCGCCTAAGTATTGGGCGAAAAGTTGAACGTGCATGGTTTCCTCAGGCGATGTTTCAAAGACGGTTTCTTGATTTTTGAGTTTTTGTAGAGTTTTTGGCCTAACCAAAATCGGAAAATGTTTAAAGTGAACGAGATTTCTTAATCATTCTCGAGTGTTCCGTGTTTTCAACAATCGTTTGGTATGCAAAAAAAGTGACATCTGTGATATGATCATTATTGACATCAAAATGTCACTTGTTTATTTGGTTGTCTCCTTAGTTTCTGAATTTGGTAAACCCCGTGATTTGAAATTTAGGTAATAACTAACGCTTGTTTTAAAACATGAGGTTATGTAACTTTTTTCAGTATGGGGGCAGAAATTATTGTGCCTTTTTTGTTTGATTTTGTTTGTTGTCGTTAACATGTTTTTGTTCTAATTTCTGGATACATAGATCAAGTAGTAGAACAAGAAAGGGAGAGTAGAGCAAGATAGCCATTTTTGTCACATAATCATTTGATAGGTTATTTCTATTTATTTATTTGGTATTGAAAGATTCTAGCTTCATTTGAAATTTTGTTTCACCGAAAATAAGTAAGATGTACGACTTGGAATGGCCGTTTACATTGTGATCTATTCGGTGCTGTCTGTAAGGGCCACTGCTCAGTGTTGCATATCTACCCGGATTGTTCATGGTGTAGGAGCCAAATAACTACCGTTAACTAGAAGTTCAAAATGGAAATGGAGGTGGGGGGGGGGGGGGGGGGGGGGGAGGAGAAAGCCACCTGTTTAATATAATAGAAAAAGTACAAGCAAGGCACATACAAAATAGAGAAATATACATATTATTTGCACACGTATTTTTTTTCATTTAAGAAAAAAATCTGTTCCTTTGCAAAGAAACTGAAAGTGACCATCTGGAAAAGAAGCAGATTGGTCTGTGGTAATGTCTGTCTGACTGTGGTCATGCTTAGTGGGTCGATGTCGACTTTGTCATTCCCATCCATGGCCAGTACAACACACAGCAGAGGGATCAGCAAGAACCGTGGAATTGAACGTCACATGGAGAATACTTCTGAAAAGGTAGTGGTCCTTATCCCGTTGAACTATTGTTTGGGATACCGGCGTGAAGGGTAAAGGCAAAGGTGGATTGTGTGTGTGAAGAGTAGTCTGGACGGAAAAAAGAGAGATCGGGGGTTGGGGGGGGGGGGGGGGGGGGGGAGGGGAGCAAGGGGATGGGGGCGTAAAGTATACCCCTGCCTTTCGGAACATTCTTTGCTAATACTTTCTCTTCCTGCCGTTCTTTTGTTTCTCTTTTGTCTGTGTTGCCCTGCCTGTCATGTATACATTTTCTGCTTTCTGGAACTAGCCAGTTGTTGTCCAAAATGTCGTGCTATTTTTTGTTTCGATTTGGACTCAATGGAATAGCATGTACTTTTCATTTGCTTATTTTAACACGGGAGGGGTTACTTTCTGTCTCTCCTAGACATACACACTAATGGAGATATATCAGTCGTCTCTGCAATAATTCCAGGTAGGTAAAAAATAACCATTTAATCGGACATATAGCTGAATTATTGAAAACTTGTCTTTATTCCCAAAATAAACTGATATCCGACTTGAAGATCAACTTTTGAGACTTTCATAATTTATTGAAAATGTCTACACATCAATTATTGATATTCGTCTTGAAGGTCAATTCTCAGATTGTCAATAATTTGTTGAAGACCGGCCTGCAGGTCATGTAACCGCAGTATACGGTTCATTTCTCGAAAAGGTTAGCCGTACAGAAGACTGACGTCTTTAGTGGGGCTGTCAAATTTCTTCACATGTAAACAAAATTAATAAAATTAACTGTAAATGGGCATATAATCGCTGTTTAATGTCTCATCATGGGTATTCGAGTCACCGAAGGTTGCTAGACTGCTACCATAAATGTATGTCGCATGTCTTTCGTCTAGGATGGTCGAGAATGCATGTCGTTAGAAAGAAGGGGAGTAACAACAATACTGTACGTGCAGCTGCAGAAATCACGGACTCTGTTCACGCTCTGCAGGCCATGTCACCCGACGCACCGTGCTTTATTCTCGGAGATTTTAATGACTGTGACCTCAATTCAAGCCTGCCTTCTTTTAAACAGTATGTGTCATGTTTTACAAGAAAGGATAAAATACTTGATTTATGCTACTGTAATATACCATCTGCATACAAGTGTGTTCAGCTCCCCCCTGTTGGTCAGTCTGATCACAATGCCATTCTTGCCAGCTTACAGACCAAAAGTGAAAACACAACCTATCACTAAAAAGCAAGTGCAGTGTTGGACACAAGAAAGTGTTGATGAATTACAGGCTTGTTTTGAATGTACAGATTGGAATTTGTTTTTGAATTCTAGTTTTGACATTAACGAAGCCACCGATGTTATTTCCAGCTACATTTCTTTCTGCGAACACATGATTGTACCTACTAAAACTATCAAAATATTTCCCAACAACAAACCTTGGGTTACAAAATCTCTGAAAATAACTCTAAATGAGAAAAAAAAGAGAGCTTTTCAATCAGGCAATAAAAGCGATCGTAAGGTTGTACAAAAGAAACTGCAAACGGAGATTGAAGAATCAAAGAAAGCTTACAAGAGAAAAGTTGAAAACATGTTCCAGAATGGAAATATGCGAGATGCATGGAAAGGAATAAAGGTTTTATCAGGTTCAGGAAAATGTTCAAACCAAAATATTAGTAACAAAAAAAACAGCAAAAGAAAGAAGCAATTTGCAGAAAAGCTGAACGATTTTTACTGTAGATTTGATGATAAAGATTTTAGTAAAGAATTAAAGGAAGTGAAGGAAGAACTCCAAGCAATGTTTTAAAAACGATGTTGATGGAAGTGATTCTGTTGTGATTGAGGAAAAAAAAATGATGTTCAGTTGTTTTTCAAACGTTTAAATGTGAGAAAGGCAATGGGCCCTGATAATATCTGTGGAAAATTGTTGAAGGTGTGTGCTTCTCAGCTCTCCTATGTTTACAGTCGTTTGTTACCTGGTCACTTAGAGAATGTATAATTCCTGTTTTATGGAAAAATGCCACTGTATGTCCTGTTCCCAAAAAAACGCAACCCAAGCTGTTTAAATGATTACCGACCAGTTGCCCTCACATCTGTTGCAATGAAATGTCTTGAAAGAATTGTCCTCGGTTATGTTTTAAAAGATACTACACAGTACCAAGACCCGTTTCAGTTCGCATACCAACAGAACAGATCAACAGATGATGCCACACTCACACTTCTCCATCATGCTTTTTCACACCTCGAAAAACCTGCCTCCTTTGTACGCATTCTCTTTATTGATTTCTCATCAGCATTCAACACCATACAACCACATCTGATGGGCAAAGAAACTCATTAACATAAATGTGGGTAACAAGCTCATTCTTTGGATAATTGATTTTCTTACACAGAGGACACAGTCTGTTCGATATCAAAGTGTTGTTTCGTCTTCCAGAGTCATTTCAACTGGCGCACCCCAGGGTACTGTTTTATCACAGTGCTTTTTACTCTGTACACAAATGATTGTTCAGGAAGTGATTCAACTTTGTACATTAAATATTCAGATGACTCGGCACTTGTGGATCTTTCCAACTCTGATTCTGTTTACTTCAAGGAGGTTCAAAGATTTGTTGACTGGTGCGATCATAACTATCTTGATCTGAATGTAACAAAAACGAAAGAAATGTTGATTGATTTTAGAAAGATCCAAAAGCTGTACCACCACTTTTTATCAAAGATGCTGAAGTAGAACGTGTTGAATCATACAAATATTTAGGAACTTTTATAGATAATAAGCTGAATTTTAAATCCCATGTTGAGTATGTCCACAAAAAATGTCAAACCAGACTATATATTGTCTTCGCAAGCTGCGATCATTTCATGTGAATACTGACATTCTTCGGACATTTTATTCATGCTTCTTGGAATCTGTTCTAACTTTCTCATTTATGTGTTGGTATATGGGGTTGACTGTGAAGAGCAGAAATGTGCTTGAGAAAGTGGTGAACGTGGGAGGAAAAATCGTTGGTGAGAGACAAAAAAGTCTGAGTGAGCTATACAGGTGCCGTGTTGTTTGTAAAGCGAAGACGATTACGTGTGACCAGACCCACGTTCTTGCAAATCAGTATGACCTTCTTCAGTCAGGACAAAGATATCGATCGGTTAAATGCAGAAGTGTCAGATTTAAACAAAGTTTTATTCCCCTGTCCATTGATTTCATGAACCGAGAAGATGTTTAATTGAAATCCAAATTCCTCTATACGAATGTATGTCATATGTGAGAAAATGGGTAATGTGGCTAAATTATTGTTTATTTGCTGTGAATGTGTGTGACCACAAATTAATTTCTCAAATTGAGATAATAAAGTTTACTTACTTGACTTGACTTGACTTGACTTGACTTGACAGTAACGTAATATGTGCATTACGTTGAGTAGTTTCCCGATTCAACAGAGTGGGGAGCAGACGACTGCAACAGAAAACGTCTTTGCTTTTGCCGAAATCTTGTCGACTCAGTCTAAAGGTCTGTGGTGTTGGTATGTAAGCATCAAGGTCGAGTGGAGGGCTACATCGGGTGGATTGATCTGACTATATGTAGGTTTACATCAACGTGTAAAAATCAAATTTCAGATGAACACAAACATAACCGTTACACCCACGTGCTTTTTTTCTTCAGTCTCCACCAGCATGTATACAGCCCCGCCCCTCCCATACCCCTCCCCACACAAACGCTCGCAGAAACACACTCTTCGTTACCAGTTAGGTCCACAATATACCTCATTGCAAAATGAAATTCTCTGCATTGCTTTGAACGCTTTGTTGTACGACTGCATGTTTCAGTTGTGTGACCTCCACGTGTACAAAGTGCCATGGGACTTGTGGCGAGAACCGCTCAACAATATCCTCAAACCAGTCGGTCACAGACACCATCTCACTCGGCATCATCAGGTACTGTGTCTGTGTCGCATTGCATTATGTGTCACATCACATCGTGATTATGTTGCATAATCCATGTGTTGTTTTAAAATTTATCATGTTCTGTGGGGCACAATCCCTCATTGCCTCGTTTTACATTACACTGCTTTGTGTTGCATGATAGCGGATTTTATTGTTGGCTTTTTTTTTTTTTAGGAGTTTGCTGTAATTTTATTAACCTTTGCAGATTTTGGTTTCAGCGTGTTTGTGATCGCAGACTATAACTTGTTCTGTCAATATTGTGACACAGCTTGATTCTGCATCATCTCGGCCTCTGAGCTGGCAACCGATAAGAGAAACAAGATAAAATGAAAGCGACAAAAATTGGCATAAGTGAAATGCAAACATTAAAACCATTATCATGCGAGTTCAAACAGCATCAGATGACACATCTGTCAAGTAGCTCGGGAAAAGATAAAGGAACAAAAGAAAAAAAGAAGAGAAAGAAAAAAGAAAAGAAAATCAATTGTTTGGTGCCAAGGACCTTGTCAATGAAATGACGTTCATTATTTACTGAGTGCCGGCAACGGCAGCAAAGGCTTGTTTGCGCGCTGTGGATTTGGAAACGATGTATTATTCATGATTGTGAAAACCGGCCAAAGGCTCGGTTGACACCCAAGTCAATATATTGAATCCCTGTGATTATGGGATGAAAACGTGGCGGCCAGAGTGCTTCCGTTTTCGTCAGAGCACATCGGCTGTGTTCTGACGTGTGGGACAATGGGCGCCAAACTGTTGTGGGCGAGTGGCTTTGGCGATAAGCGAAATCTTAGATAGAAAGAGTAGCATTTATTTCCTTCACAATAGCAATTGTGAGAATACTCTTCTGCCGGTTGAGTAGGCTTTTGTGTAGTTATAGCTTGAAAGCCATGGAGGTCTCCAGAGATTCAATGCTTGAAACTGCAGGCTTTTGCGTCAGTATGCGTTCTTGTATGAACACGCAGATTCTTACGTCGGCATCATATTTCATGGAGAAGATGGGGTTTGGGGGGGGGGGGGGGGGGGGGTCGTTGGTGGAGGGAGGTACCAGGGAAGGCAGGGGGAATGCCACTTTGTTACAGCAGTGAAACTGCCTTCGTCTGGTCGAAATTAATACAGGGGAAAATGGGGGTGAGGAGGGGGTATACGAAAACTCACGCATTTTGCCTCCATCGTTTTGCTCCGTTCGGTGTGGTTCTTCCTTGACTCATGTTCAAAATACGAAGGGCACAACGGTTGGTTTTATCAGCACATCTACTTCGACTAACGGCCCCCCCCCCCCTCCCCCCCCCCCCCTCCTTTCCTTCTTCCCCCTCCCATATTTCTACTCCTCACATTGCGCTCCAGTCATGCAATATAAACATTCTTCTCTCTCTCTCTCTCTCTCTCTCTCTCTCTCTCTCTCTCTCTCTCTCTCTCTCTAGGCTAGGCTAGAACTCCAAGGTTCATTATTGGTGATAGTTTAGCGTAGGCAATCGTTTTTAACCCCTCCATTAAGGTTCTGGCTCTGACAAAGATTTTTCAGTCTTTGCATGAAACGTTTCGACCTTCGATTCCCAGTTTGGTCTTGAGGCTTTTGCCACTCGCAAAATAAAGCATGGTGTGCCTTTAGAATTTCACGAACTGTGTGCCTGTCTCAGACATGATGGTAATAAGACTGTTCTCACCAAGATTGCGACTCATGTCAGTAATCAGGACCAGCTGACCAAGAACACCAAAAGTGGAGAAATCTGTTTTATCAAACAAAAAATCAATGTCACGTTCCGGTCACAGAGCTTAAACTCACATCCATAGACGCACCAAAGCCCAAAGGATCATACAGACTGATCATAAAGTCTCTGATTTCTCCGACTCTGAGGAATCCCTCCCGACTGTCTCCCGCAACCGTAAAGAGGAAACGAGTTTGTGTAGATCGCATACTGCTCACACCTGTTCTGTTCGTTTTGTACTCCCAGTTCTTATAGAAAAGGGAGTACTTTAGAATGGGAACAAAGAAATGCTGTCTGTGTGTCTGTCTGTGTGTCCGTGGTCAAAATGTGTTCCACTCGCTCCAGACAAACTACAGGGCCGATCTTTCTGAAAAAGTTTACTCTATTATAGCCATTACTAACGGCTGTAACGGCCTGTAACGGGTTTTCTTCTTTATGGATTATCTCAGAAAGTACTTGGCCGATCTTTCTGAAAATTTGTAGGTATGTTCATTATGGGTCACGAATAATGAGCGATGTTTTTGTTTAACCGTTATAGCCGTTACTAACGGCTGTAACGGCCTGTAACGGTCTTTCTTCTTATGGAATATCTCAGAAAGTACTTTGCCGATTTTTAAGCGGTTTGGATGATCTTGTGATAAATCAGAGCCTCTTTCCATGTGTAAGTGATGTAAGGCTGAAAATCGATTAAAAAAACCGTTATAAACCGTTATTTTGTCTTAATTTTTATCTATTGGTGGAATTTAATGAAATTTAGTGTATGAAAGGTTATCTCTCACAAATGGCACTTCTATATAGTGTTCCAAGTTTGACCGTTAAAAACCGTTATTCTTGACGTATTGTCCGATTTGGATGAAATTTGGTATGTACACAGGCTTTAGCCCAGTGAGGACTAAAATACCAGTTTCAAAAGTGTACATCGGTTAAATAACCGTTTAAAAGCGTATTTTGCCGTTATTTCTTTAATATTGGTGGGTTTTAATATAATTTGGTATATAGAAAGGTTATCACACTCAAATAGCACTTCCATATAGTTTCAAAATTTGACCGTTTAAAACCGTTATTCTTGACATATTGTACGATTCGGATGAAATTTGGTAGGTACACAGGCTTCAGCTCAGTGAGGACTAAAATATCAGTTTCAAAAGTGTAGGCCTACCTCAAAATTTAACGTAACGATACTGAACAAGGTAAACTGGGAGTACGTTTATATGCTTTGCATCTTGTTACCTTTCATTTTAAAGAACGAAGAGGCTTGATCATACACGTCATGCGATAAATCAGTCAAACACCATTTTTAGTGAACGTCATGAAGTTTGTACGATCTAAGGCACAAGCACTTTACTGTGGATTTCATAGAGTGACCTTATGAAAAAAACAATTTTTTCCCACCTGATCTGATTTTTGATACTTTGTAGGAAATAGTTTTTTTTTTTTTTTTTTTTTTTTTTAAATTAAGTTTTAATCCGAGTTAAACATAGTTGGTAATAGACATCTTAGATCAGAATTTCAATCGGTGACGTGACTTACATTTGGATTTTATTTAGTTTTCACATTTTGAGTTGTGCGTTGTTCTATTTTCAACTTTAATTGCTTGCCGTATGAATAAATAACATGGCTTGACTTGTCAAGGCTTGGATCCTGCGCCTTCAAGTTTTGTGTGTAATGAAGCATAACCCTGCGCAATTTGGATGTAAGAGGTCATGCACAGGGCACATTGTCACTTTAGATAGTTAATAGTCTTACAAATGTAGCGATGTGACAACCCTGATATAACTGTGGCTGTCGGCTTTGCGAAACCTTCAACTGTCAGGTTTCAATTGTAAGATTCAGTCTGCGACTATAAATTCAATTACAAATAACCATTTGAGCTTGCTCATGATGTACGTAATCTTATGTATTGCATGGATGTCATTTAGAAAAAAAGGTCTGTTCCATTCTCCTTTTGAACGTTAATGTTACGCTCCTTTTTAAAGAGAAGCAATATTGATAGAGTAATATCAGCGCTGATGATCCTTTTCTCACTTTTTAAAATTTGTTTTTGTTGTTGCTTCTGGTTTTTGTTCGTTTGTTACTTTGTTTCAGTACTTTCTGTGATTTATCATTTCAGGCTGTTAGTCTTGCTTTTTTTTTTTTTTACCATCCGATGGCAAAGGTCAGCCTGAATTTCATAAGATCATTGTCGTTGAAGTGTTTGATATGAGTGACATGCATGCATAATTTGCTCAATTAAAAAAATAGAAAGTTTACACGTGCGCACAAGTAAATACAAGTGCACATTTACATACACAGGCCAATGTCCCACGCCAGCCACTCTAAGGCACAGTAAACATGCATACGCACATTTAAAGCATGCGCTCAGGTTTAATACACTCAGAATGGAGGTTAGTGGTCAGCATTGTGATTGCCTCTTGTGCGCTTTCCTTTAGAAATATAGTTGTTGGAGAAAAACAAAATAAAAAACAAAAACAGTGAAATCTGTGTTCTGTTTTTCTCTCTCATGTCTGTGTCCTTGATTAGGCAGTGGGAATGGATTGACGAAAGTGCCTCCCTTGAGCTGTTCCAAACTTACATTCTCTCTCTCTCTCTCTCTCTCTCTCTCTCTCTCTCTCTCTCTCTCTCTCTCTCTCTCTCTCTTCCAAGTCCTGCCAGTAACAGCACAAATCACTGTTTGTTCGGCCTCGCCTAGATGCAGCCACACGTAGATTCTCGTTATGTCGCAGTCTTAGCAGTGGACAGGGAGGAATCAGTATCGATGTGTGTAGAAATCCACATAGAGAGGACACTATGGCGCTGCTGAGTCATCGTGATGGATGTCACTGGCGTCTGTTCTGATCCTGTATAGAGAGGACACTATAGCGCTGCTAAGTCATCGTGATGGATGTCACTGGCGTCTGTTCTGATCCTGTATAGAGAGGACACTATAGCGCTGCTGAGTCATCGTGATGAGTGTCACTGGCGTCTGTTGTGATCACTATAGAGAGGACACTATAGCGCTGCTGAGTCATCGTGATGGATGTCACTGGCGCCTGTTCTGATCCTGTATAGAGAGGACACTATGGCGCTGCTGAGTCATCGTGATGGATGTCACTGGCGCCCTGTTCTGATCCTGTATAGAGAGGACACTATAGCGCTGTTGAGTCATCGTGATGGATGTCACTGACGTCTCTGTTCTGATCCTGTATAGAGAGGACACTATAGCGCTGCTGAGTCATCGTGATGGATGTCACTGACGTCTGTTCTGATCCTGTATAGAGAGGACACTATAGCGCTGCTGAGTCATCGTGATGGATGTCACTGGCGTCTGTTCTGATCCTGTATAGAGAGGACACTATGGCGCTGCTGAGTCATCGTGATGGATGTCACTGGCGTCTGTTCTGATCCTGTATAGAGAGGACACTATGGCGCTGCTGAGTCATCGTGATGGATGTCACTGGCGTCTGTTCTGATCCTGTATAGAGAGAGGACACTATGGCGCTGCTGAGTCATCGTGATGGATGTCACTGGCGTCTGTTCTGATCCTGTATAGAGAGGACACTATAGCGCTGCTGAAATCGTGATGGATGTCACTGACGTCTGTTCTGATCCTGTATAGAGAGGACACTATAGCGCTGCTGAGTCATCGTGATGGATGTCACTGACGTCTGTTCTGATCCTGTATAGAGAGGACACTATAGCGCTGCTGAGTCATCGTGATGGATGTCACTGGCGTCTGTTCTGATCCTGTATAGAGAGGACACTATGGCGCTGCTGAGTCATCGTGATGGATGTCACTGGCGTCTGTTCTGATCCTGTATAGAGAGGACACTATGGCGCTGCTGAGTCATCGTGATGGGTGTCACTGACGTCTGTTGTGATCACTATAGAGAGGACACTATAGCGCTGCTGAGTCATCGTGATGGATGTCACTGGCGTCTGTTCTGATCCTGTATAGAGAGGACACTATAGCGCTGCTTGAGTCATCGTGATGGATGTCACTGGCGTCTGTTCTGATCCTGTATAGAGAGGACACTATAGCGCTGCTGAGTCATCGTGATGGATGTCACTGACGTCTGTTCTGATCCTGTATAGAGAGGACACTATAGCGCTGCTGAGTCATCGTGATGGGTGTCACTGGACGTCTGTTCTGATCCAGTATAGAGAGGACACTATAGCGCTGCTGAGTCATCGTGATGGATGTCACTGACGTCTGTTCTGATCCAGTATAGAGAGGACACTATAGCGCTGCTGAGTCATCGTGATGAGTGTCACTGGCGTCTGTTCTGATCTAGTATGTGCAGGATACCAATTGAGGACGGTTTGTCGCGGACCTATTTGACTTTTGATTCCAGCAGGGAAGCTGCCACCAGGTCCATCTAACGACAGCCCCCTGTGAATTAGTCGATGCTGAAGTCAAAATACACAGTTTTTAAGATAGATTTTTTTTTTAAAAAGGGGGGGGGGGGGATCGATCTGGCGTTTTGCCTGTGGTGAAGCTTACTGCCCTTTTTTTGCGTTTCATTCTGTTATTCATTCTCATGCTTAAGCGAACTTAGGGTGCATAACGTGTATACATATGTGGAAAGAAACATTGCTTAAGACACATGCGTCGAAGTACAGGATTTCATAGCTTGAAAGCTGGCTAGGTGCGCGGCTTTTGCGAAGCAGGAGGCAGAAAGTTCCAAGTACAGCCGAGTAGTCAAGCCGAAGGAACGCTCACCAAACCATTTTTTGGTTTCTCTTTGGAACCTTCAAAACTTTTTGAATATTGCAAGTGATTAAATTTTGAGATCTTTAAAACACATAATTGACAGAACGCTGCAGGCAGAACCCGACATGATACTGTATCCCTTTCTGTACGAGGAATGCCGTTAGTGCGCGAAAGGTTCGTGTCCTGCTCTTTGAAACTTACATACCCAGTTTACTTAGATGCCACTCATCGTCCAACGCAGCGTTAGGCGATCATAACTCCAGGGGGACACTTGGAAACTGTCCACATTGTAGATTGAGTTTATCGTAGTAGTTATGATATACATCATCTTCTGCTTCTGTTCGTGTATAGCAAATTGTATTCCTGTTGACAGAAATGCTCCCTGTTACAAATTATACTATGTTTGCTGTCGGCTATTGGAGCAGTATACCAAACTTGATGGTTAGTCGTGTTCACTGGCACGGATCGTGACTGCCAGTGGTGTGCAACGACTGGATCGTACAAACAGAAATCTTATTCCCTCTTCTGTCACCCAGTCCTTTTCTGTCGGTATTGATAACTGCTGCTTTTTTCTGTGACCCTCCAAATAGGAGTCGTGCTTGGGTCTGGCAGTTCCTGTTTCCAGAGAGGGTGCAGAATTGTTTGATATCGTAATTTACAGTATGGGCCAAGCAGGGGGGGCTTTCAGTTTGCAAAGCCGGCCCAAGTGTCCGGAATGCCACACGCCGAGATCGAATAACAGAACTGACAGGAGTGATTTGAGTGCGGAGAGCCGAAGATTGTCGTGTAGAAATGGCCCGGAGCTGGACTCCGAACTTTTGATTGTTCGTCCTCACGCACTGCCGGTGAACCTTGAAGACTCTGGGGTTCTTTTCTTGTCTTCGTAGTTTTGTGTATTTTTTTTAATTTTAGTTTTACCATTTTGATCTTGATAATGATCTCTCCATTAATATTAAAGTGCATTTTTCCCCCCTTCCAAAGTGTATGCTTCTTTACGTGTGGGTGTACATTATATACATGTATACATGCGCCTACGCGCGCATGAGAGTTGAAAATAACTATCGGTTACTTTTTTATCACTAAGGGGCGTATTTCAAAGGACAGTGTGCTAATTTTAAACAGTCACGCTTTTTAGTGTACAAAAGCAGTATACACGCATGCTCGGTCTAATACGTAAAGCTCGCTGTCTCTTTCTGCCTTTTTGTCGGTCTTCTTGCTCTGCAGACAAATCCACAGTTTTCGTTGGATCATCTGTAAATTTGGCATGATGAATCATCAGCATACTGAAATGGGTCGGGTTTTTGGTTTTTTTTTTTTTGTTTTTTTTTTTTTTTTTTAGATAGATAGTTGCAGAGTTAACATTTTATGCAGATAGTTGCAGTATTAACATTTTAGTGCGATAGTGTTATCAAGCAAAGTGAAGCGCATCTAAAAGAAAAAAATCAATTATCAGACTCATTACAAAGTGGTCTTACCAAAGTGACTTTCCAGCTGTCAACATCGAAAAACGAAGTAGGAGGGGGGAGCGGGGGGCAGGGGGGAGGGCAGGGAGATTACGGGAAGGTGGAGGGAAAGAAAAAGGAGACGGTCAAGAGATGATAGAATAAAGGAGAAGGAGATGAAGAAGAATGTAAGAGAGGAGGTGGACAGGGGAGGATAAACACAGCTGTGGATGGGGTGGGATGGGGTAA
>JADBJO010004925.1:172210-180656 GCA_016801955.1 Conus betulinus
TTGGATTGTCCAGGGATTATAAGCATGTGTGCTGGTTGCGCTTTGAGCCTGGGAATATTGTGCTGTTTAGAAGTGATTTTTGTTCTATTTGATATTGTAGGGTTTCACAAATCTGCAACCAAATGGCAGTTCGCTGTTTTGGGGACCTAATAAAATGCGATTTTGTGTGAAAAAGTTGTATCAAACCACGAGCACTGCTCATTTCGATTATTTCTTTCATGCAGCCGTCAGTGTAAATTCAGTTGTTTTGTTCTGCATCCTCCCTCTCCTCGATTCCTGTTTGTCCTGATATGCTGTCCTCCCTCATCTCCACTTGCGGTTGATCGATGAGATCATTCATAACCAGATCCGCATGTCCGCATGTCTGCTTTGGTCACAGTGGTCGATGATTGTCAACAGACAAAACATCCGTTTGCCACGGATACCGCCTGGGGTGTTGATTTGTCTTTTCATTCCATGGAGCAAACGTTGAGCTGTGGAGTATTAGAGAGAGAGAGAGAGAGAGAGAGAGAGAGAGAGAGAGAGAGAGAGAGAGAGAGCGCACTCGGGGCGCGTTGGCATACGTATATTAATGTGTATGTGCGTGTGTGTGTGTGTGTGTGCGCGCGCGCGCGCATACACATGACATAACTCTGATAAAATAATTGGGTAGATCTTCAAACTTCTCTGTAGGGCTAATATCTGTGTGAGATTAAAACAAATAATGGTTCTGTGATTTCATTTGATTGATTTCACATATTCATGTTTTTATCATTTTATATTTTACATAATTTTTTCCTTATTCATCTTTGGCATTTATCAAATATTCATTAAAGAGAATTGTAAGTGATGTTCACTTTTAAATTTGTACAGTGAATGGAAAAAAAAAAACCAACTCAATCACAAGTAATGGTTTTGGTCCGAAATTTGAAGGAGATGAGGGCAAATCGAGCGCGCATGCACACACACACACACACACACACACACACACACACACACACACACACAGGCGTGTGCGTTCGCACACTCTCTCTCTCCACCCTCTCTCTCTCTCTGTCTCACCCCCCCCCCCCCCTCCTCCCATACACACACATGCAGTACAGAGAGAGAGAGAGAGAGAGAGAGAGAGAGAGAGAGCAGTGTCTCGTATCTCAAATATTATCTCCGAGTATCATGCCAGTTGGGTTTGAAAGTGACATCGAGGGGCTCATAAGCGATAACAAACGAAATATTGCGCCATTGCTACGGAGTTGCACCTGGCACACACACACACACACACACACACACACACACACACACACACTATGGCCCCTTCACAAGCGTAGAGCGTGTCCGGGTATATGCTGACGTATGAAGGAAAATCTGTAATCTCTCTTATTTCATTGTTGAGAAGATACTGGAGAAAGACCTAGTAAACTCCTGTTTCAGGTCTGCATAACGCTCTTCTGTTGGGATTGACACTAACTGTTTATACCTCCTATGAAAATTTTTATCATGGAAAAAATGCCTCCCCTTAAAGTTGTTTTTTTTTTCTTTCACGGAACATTTTTCTGTTATTCTGTGATAGATTTACCTTCCAACGTACATCACGTCGCTCTGAAATCTCACACTTATTAAGGACTTCTGGAAGCCATGTGTTGAGAGGGTGCGTCTGCCAACTTCAGAAAGGCACACTTTTTTTTGCCTGCCGGAACGTCGAATCTGAATCGCTTTGCACTGGAAATTGCGTTTAAAGCAAAACCCAACACCACCCTCCCCCTGCCCCCCACTTCTGCCGGGCAAAGTGTCACAAAGCCCAGTAATCACGCCAACTCCAACTTTTTCTTTTTCTTTTAAAACTTTTAACGTTCAGTGGCGAAGTTGAAACCAGCAAAACCGTGACCAAAATGGCATCAAAGCAAAGCTAAGTTCCTCCTTTCCCGAAGACAGTAGCTGCGTGGGTTGGTAGGCACGTTTCCCCAGTATGTGAGCCTCGTCGCAGCAAACGGGGTGTGTTATCTGATCAATGCTTCAATGCCAGATAACGAGACAAGTGATTGATACTTGTCCCAGGGAAAGATAACCGTTTGTTGACAACGTCAACCTTTTTGTCACCTGAAAGGGTGGGGAGGCCGCAGTGAGAAGGAAGGGATAGCGGGAGGAATAGTAGGGGAAGGGGACGGGAGGGGAAGAGAAGGGATGGTGGTGACGGGTAGAGTTTTTGCTAGTCGGAGGGTCTTTGTTATTGCTGCTGTTGTGTTGTTGTCCTTGTCGTTTTAATTTTGAAGGGCTTGGAGTTGGGAATTCGCACTGAGCAGTAAGGAATAGCGGTTGGGAAAGGGGAGGGGATTGAGAGGGGTGTTTGTGACGGGAGGAGACTTCACCAGTGTTTTGTTATTTTTTTCCCATTTGTTTTGTTTTGTGTCTCAGTCGACCGCGTAAATCACACTTTTGTGATTCGGTCTCCTAAAGCACAGTTTAGTGTGAACTAATGAATGGTATCGGTTGACATGAAACAACGGTCTGTGAGATTGCTTGATCTGGGCGTCCTGAAGTGAGTGTGGTGGGGCTAAGGCCAACTATCAGATTAAGCTCCTCTTTCGTCAGAGCAAATGAGAAAATAACGCGTTACCGGGCTTCTTACAGGGGAAAGGGCCGTATACAGTCGCTGTGTATGCTGTGCTGTCGTGTACGTATATACTTTATAGGCTGCACGTGGGGTGAGTTTGTACAGATCCCTGGATTTGCATTTGTCTGGGCGGAGGCGGTCTGACTGGAACACATTGAATATACATTAAGGGAGAGGGGTGATGGACTGAGTTTGTGGCTAATGGGAGGGGAGGGGGGACATGACACACAGGGTGGCCGACGACTTTTTCACTTCATGTTGTGCATCCCCATTCATGGAATTCTGCGCTTCATATTTTCTGATTTCCTTCTCTTTTTTTTTAATCTCCTGTCGACAGCGTTTTATATTCCCACCTGAAGTGCCCATTTAGCTCTCTAACTTTGTAATAAATCTCACTCTTCGTTGAGTAAGACCTGCATGCCATGTGGTTTGCCCAAAGACATACAGGTAGAATAATAGTTATACAATGGAATGGGGACAAGTTAGAATAATAATTAAGGCGTGTCACATCATGTAACAGGCATGGTAGAAGAACAGTCAATCGGGTGCCTGTCTAGATGTAGCCGTCATCAACTTCGACCTTGCCAGGGCATCGCAGCGCTCGCCACCTGCTCCTTGCCCACACCCACCACCACCTCCACACTCCCCGTCCCCACTTCCATTACTCTCTGTCTCTGAATGCAAAATATCATCCATCATCAAAACGGATGGCTTTCCTGGTTTTCCGTCAAGCTCATCTTTTTATCCATTAAAATCGGACAATTTTTTGTGTTTGGAATCTCTGGTTAACACACAGGGAAAAAGATGCCCCCACCCATACCCTGCACCCGTACCCTATATCTGTGTAATTGTTACAGTATATATTGTCGCCGGGTATATTATTGTATCTATGCAAAGCCGATTCTTTTTAGTATGGTTTGATCTTGTTTCAAATTCACACATATGAACGAAGAACTATTATGTTTAGTTGCGTATTTCTTTAGAAATCGGTTATGAGATTTGCGGACAAAAACCAGTCAGAGCTTGCCGGATCGCAATACACGCGCTACACAAAACTTCTTGAATCCCCCGCTCCCCGTAGACGCAATGCATGAAATGATTATGGGCCGGTTTTATATCTTCAGATAGATTCTCTCCACGGCTTTCTCGCAGTTGTGTAATCTGTTGAATCCAGCGGGTTTGCCACAGAGAGAGAGAGAGAGAGAGAGAGAGAGAGAGAGAGAGAGAGAGAGAGACAGACAGACAGACAGACAGACAGACAGACAGAGACAGAGACAGAGAGATGGGGAAGGGTCATTTATGAATAGGTGGTCCCGTTCTTACACGTTTGATCAGCATTTTCAGAATCTTAGATCGTAAATTGTGATCAGTGACGTTATCTGTGAACTCTTACACCCCTCACGTTTCTTAATGCCCTTTCACTCAGAATCTCATGCTGCCAGCCAGCTTTTATTCATTGGTAAGATGATTTATGACCGTACCTATTCTCCCTATACCCCTTCCATCTGTCCCCCCCCCCCCCCCACCCCCCCCCCCCCCCCCCCCCCCCCCCCCCCCCCCACCACCCACACACACACACACACACAATGAGATGAGAGAGAGAGAGAGAAAAGAGAGAGAAGCAGAGAAATAGCAAAATCTGCGACTGATTTGCTATGATGCATATGTGAAAAGATTTCAAGAAAAGAGGCTTTCTTTTAACGCTAGCATATTAGTAAGCGTATTCCCATTGTTAGTCAGTTTCACTGTGCGGTCTTCAAAGAAAAACTGGAAAGGAGGGAAAGAAATTAAGAGAAACAAAAACAAACGAACGAACGAAAGAAAGAAAAAAACGCCAAAGAAAAAGAGAAGAAAAGATCCAGCTATCAAGGCTTTGATTAATTCCCGCCCGTAGCAGGCGACGCGCTGATTGTAGTGCCGAAGCCCTAAAAAGTGGTGAGTTGTATTTCCCTTCCTCTTCTCTTACCCTCGCCCTCCCTTGTCACCCGCTAACAATGTTTCCCTTTGTGGAGAACCTCCGTCTCGCATGCCCGTGCCCTTGTCTGGTCGATAGTATTATCCGGGGCTGCCTATGGTGGACCACACGTTTGAAGTTTCGAAGATGGGTCAAAAGAACAAATGGGGTGTATGCATACCCGAGGCTAAAATTAGAGGGTTTATTATCTGGCGGTTCCGCCAGTAGTGGGCTAAAGCAGGTCATCACGACTTGGTATCATTCAGGATGCCGTTTTGTCAGTGACAGTTATCGTATTAATCATGCGCAGATCACACTTGTCGTAAATGTATCCATTTCACCACCATACCACCCTCCCCATCTTCTGCTATGATGATACCAACTTTATGCAGAGAATGCCAGTGCGCAGTTTCCTCGTTCACTGTTCGATTTTTGTTTAGGTACCAAAGTTAGCTCTTTTTTTTAACGTGTAGACGGCCTAGTCGTTCAACTTGAGAATTTGATTTTACTTCTGTCGCAGAAATGTGACCATTAATCTCTCATGTGCGGATGGTTAGTCAGGCTGACCAGCAAAAAGTGGAAATGAGGCAGGGAGACCGTGCATGCGTGACACACACACACACACACACACACACACACACACACACACACACACACACACACACACACACACACACAGAGAGAGAGAGAGAGAGAGAGAGAGAGAGAGAGAGAGAGAGAAAATTCTCCAGCCGTTAGAATAAGGCCAGTATTGTAGAAAATGATGGAAACGAACGAGAGAGTTACTGGTTCACACCATTAGTTTGTAAAGTTTGTGAAAGACTGATTAAAGATGCTTTGCATAAGAATTACTTTCCAGCAGTTCTGCACCCAACTATCGGTTTGGATTCAAATCTGGCAGATCCTGCACAACCCAGTCATGAGGTACAATAAATGATTGGATGTTGATGACAAATGATGATATATCGATTGACATGGTATTCTTAAATGTCCAGAAAGCATTCGATAAGTCCCGCACAAGAGACTCTTAGGTGAGGTAGAGAGGTATAGCAGTCAGGATAAACTTGAGTGGATTGAAAATGTCCTTAGTGATTGAACCTAGTAGGTAAGATTTTTTTAAGCAAACAAGAGAATACAAAGGATGCTAATGATTGTCCTCGGAAGTATATTTCATGGCCTACGTTTTCATGTAGTTTATTTATCACTCGCCCGACATTGTCAACGGATTCATGACAATATTTGCAGATGACATTAAGGCATGCAACTGTGTTCGTGATGATAGATTTGGAAATCAGTTCTAAGATTGTGTCGGTAAACTGACGAGGAAGACTAAAGATAAGTAGATCAGGATCAATGGTTAGAAAAAAAGGGATGTCTTTCATAGTGGGTAAAACTACCCCAATCATAAATGATAAATGGATGCAATCCACAGGTGTGAGCAAAGACTTAGGAATTTTGGTTTAAATTCTCCATTTTAGTCATCATATCATCTAAACCGTTAAAAAGGTGAACAGAATTTATGGGATCATTACACTGTATTCATCTCAGCCCGTTTTGTAAACGAGTGTGGATTGTAAAGAGCTTAGAGCTTGGTTTCTAGCCGAGGATAGGCGCTATATAAGTATTCATAATAATAATGATAAAAAATAATAATAATAAACCAAAAACATACTGGTGCCATGCTTTAAATGTTTAAAGAGGCTAAAAGAATATGGAATATGAGTAAGTATATAATATATCGAAAATATGCAGAGGAGATTTACTAAGCAAAAGATTGTTTTGAGTCTCATAAAATGCAAATGACTGTTGATTTTTTTTTTTTACTTCAGAAGAGCATGGAGTAATATGATATTTTTTTGTTTTATTAAAGATGTTACATGATTACTGTGATACTCAAGCCATAGGTACTCTATTTACGAAATATCACCAACACAAGATGTCATCCTATTAAACTGAACAAATAACCACTTTATTAAAACTAATATTCATGCTTTTTTTTTTTTTTACATAAGAAAACAAAAAAGAATCGTTGTTTAGATCTCAGAACGCTCTGGAACGCTCAGCAGTTTTAAAAATGAACAAGATAAACACTGGGAGAAATGTTCAGTTCCTAGACAGATGTTCACATGTGATGTTTGCCCAGTCATGTTGCTATGCTCCCCACAGTAATAATCTACATCGTGCCCATGACCTGACAGAGCAGGCGAAAGGCTGTCAAGCCCTTTGCCATTATCTGACAAAATGTCTGAAATGTAGTGATACCAGTTGTCAGTGGTGTGGGGGGGGGAAACCGGTGGTCCTTAAATAGAAAAGATGTCCTCATCTCTGTCCTTCAACACACAGCATATCATATTCATGTACATGTGTGCTTTTTGTTTTGTATTGGAGATAACTGAACTTTAAACAGAAAGAAGCAGTGTGTCGTAGAGCACGATTCGCCCAATTCTGTCATTTCCACGCGATTGATGTGTAACCGAATCTGTCCACTTGTCGCTGCCCTGTCACTCCTTTGCTTATGATGTCACCTGCCACCGCGCTTCAGTACAGAAAGTCCACTTTCTTCCCGCGCACGCCTGCCATCGCACTCAGTACAGAAAGTCCATTTTCTCTTCCCGCGCACAGTACCTTAGTGGAACCCTCTCCTGGAGGAGCCGTTGTCACAGCACCTTCACTGGACTCCTTCAGACACACACACGCACACACTAAAAACTATCAATTCTGCTGCCCTTTGTCCACTTCCCACCCCAGTTCGCCCTACCCAACTCTTATCAGACAATCCCGGTCGGATGTTAGGGTGTAGTCGCCTTCCCAGCTTCTGGTGGGCCTGGTCTAGGGTTTGGGCAGGACTGGGCGTTGTCATTAGTATCTCTTCACAGAGGAACAAGCATTGCGCCCGGCAACGAAACCCCACTTCTTCTGCCTCCCACCTCCTTCCCTCTTCTTCCTGCCTCTCAGCTTTTTTCTCTCACCTTGTTTTTTTTTTTCACCGGACCAACGGTTGGCCACCCCAAAGTGCAGCAGAATCTTCAACCCGATGAAATTGGCTGCGTATGGCATCAAGAAGTCGCTAACAGTCCCGTTCATACAACCACCTGTTGGCCGCAGTATTCCAGAATGGAATAATAGACTAGCTTTTCAACGCCATGCCTGTGCATCTTTTTCTAAAGGTGTTCATTGGAAACATTCGGAAAGTAGTATTAGTCTCCTATCACCCCTTTTCCTCCCCTCTGCCGTCCCACCATCTTTCCACCTCACGCCCGGCAACTCTCGCTTCTCCATGACACCTACACCCACCCCTCCCTATCCCCTGTCCTCGCTGGTCTACAGAAGTAAGGTCAGTAAAGACTGGAGCCGTGCCCGCTGCAAGGTCAGTGGAAACTGGAGCCATGCCCGCTGCAAGGTCAGTGAAGACTGGAGCCGTGCCCGCTGCAAGGTCAGTGAAGACTGGAGCCATGCCCGCTGCAAGGTCAGTGAAGACTGGAGCCGTGCCCGCTGCAAGGTCAGGGAAGACTGGAGCCATGCCCCGCTGCAAGGTCAGTGAAGACTAGAGCCGTGCCCGCTGCAAGGTCAGTGAAGACTGGAGCCATGCCCGCTGCAAGGTCAGTGAAGACTGGAGCCATGCCCGCTGCAAGGTCAGTTAAGACTGGAGCCATGCCCGCTGCAAGGTCAGTGAAGACTGGAGCCATGCCCGCTGCAAGGTCAGTGAAGACTGGAGCCGTGGCCGCTGCAAAGTCAGTGAAGACTGGAGCCGTGGCCGCTGCAAGGTCAGGGAAGACTGGAGCCATGCCCGCTGCAAGGTCAGTGAAGACTGGAGCCGTGGCCGCTGCAAGGTCAGTGAAGACTGGAGCCATGCCCGCTGCAAGGTCAGTGAAGACTGGAGCCGTGGCCGCTGCAAGGTCAGGGAA
>JADBJO010004926.1:0-5000 GCA_016801955.1 Conus betulinus
GGCTCAAAGTCTAATTGTCATTTGTTGGTGTACGAGTACGTTTTCATGTTCTGAGATGAAACACAGCATATAATATGGTGCTGCATATTTGCAAATACTTGTGTTGCAGAGTGCAAGTTTTCATGAAGATGGAACTCAGTTTATACTATGGTGCTAGCCGTTTTGCAAATACTTGTAGCGCGGAAAGTTGTCGGGGGGGATGAAACACAGAGCTTACTATGGTGGGCAATTTGCAAAATACTTGTATTGTAGAGTGCAAGTTGTCATGAGAGATGAAACACACCTATACTATGGTGCTAAGGTATTTGCAAATACTTTTATTTATGAGCAAAAGTTGCCATGAGCACGAAACACAGCTTTTATACGGTGCTTTTCGCAAAACACTTGTGTTGTAGAGCGCAAGTTGTCAGGGGTCAGCTGACGACTGGGTTTATAACGACTGTATCTTGAAATGCATGCGTTGCATGGGCCGTATGGTTGTTGTCACGGTCACAGGGGACTCTGGTGTAACCCCCCCCCCCCCCACTCCCCCCCCCCCCTCCCCTCCCCTTCCCCTTCTCTGATTGTACAACGGTTGCAGAGTTTAACACGCTTGCCGGGGTTTGGCATCGGTAATTTGCAGTGAGGTTGTTGAAGGTCGACGGTCGGTAGGTGTTAGGCTATCCTGTCATTTCACATACGTGACGGGCGGTACTCGCGGTAGTGTAACCACAATCAGTGATTGTGTTTAACGAGGAAGAGGTTCCGCGCCCGACCCCTTGACTCAAGTCCTATGATGATATTTCCCACTTAATTCAACGGGGGCCGCCCCTTGTTGTAGTCTGTCTTTCTGTTGGTCTGTCCCCTATCTAGCTCTCTCTCTCTATGTACATCTCTGCTATCTGTCTCGTCTCTGTCTGTCTGTCCTGTCTGTTGTCTCTCTAGGTCTCTGGGTGTATATATCTCTCTGTCTCGAGCTCTCTCTCTCCTTCGACCGATCCCTCCCACTCTCCTTTCTTTCGTATCACCTCAAGCTCAATCTTCTGCCTCTTGAGATCTCCTTTTATCGTCTCTCCCTCCCTCCCACCCTCTCTCCTCTCTCCCTCTAGCTCGACTCCTCGCGAACTTTCTCTAACCTCCCTCCATCCTCTCGAGTCTCTACCTCCCTCGTCTCGTCTCTTCTCTTTTGTATCGCTCATCAGTCTAAAGACAATATGTTTGAAGACCTTCCCCTCCACACCCCACCACCCCCCAACCCATTACTTCCCTGCAACCCCCATTCTGCCTCCCGAGAGCCCCAATCCGCTTACACTAGGTCTTCCTCGCATCCCCTATGCTCAGGGCTTTCTCCTCCTCCGTCTCCTACTCTATCTTATACTCTCTCTCTCCTCTCTCTCCGGATCTAGACTCTACTCTCTCTCTATCTTTCAAATTTATTCCCAGTAAAAGCTTTTCGATTTCCAGCACTTTTCAAGTTAGTCGGTCTCCTGTCATCAACAAATGAAAATGTTACAGGGAATCTTGCTCGTGTATTATACACGTTATTCAAAAAGAAGGAGCAGTTTGCCATAAGTAAATTGCGTATGCTGTGGGGTGTTTATATTTTTGTGATAAAGCACCCTAACGAAACAACATCAAACAAAATAGAAAATGTGAACGGCTACAGCAACCCCTCATCACCCCCCCTCGCCACCCTCTCCCACCCTTCTCCACCCCTGCTTCTTACAGGCGAAACCCATGTACTAGAGAAAAAAAAAGAATGCAGATCCGGTGAACATGTGAACAAATTCATCTTTCTGAAGTTAAGGAAGTGGGGGTTGGGGAGAGGTGCTGGGGAGGGGATGTGAAGGAGGGAGGGACGGAGGGACGGGGGGGGAGAGACAGGAAGGGCAGAGATGACACTGATGATAGGAGCAGGACTGGGCGGAGGACGGGGGGGGGGGGGGGGGGATGGGACGTTTGCATGGGGGGTGGGGGGGGGGGGGGGGGGGGGGCTGATGCTGGAGGGTGGGGTGGGGGGAGTGGGATGGAAGGGATGTGGGGATGAGGCGGGGGCTTGGGAAAGGAAAAAGTCGAGTATTAAGGTGCCAGCCCGCTGTGCGTTGGATGGAACTGAAGGGAGATTAATAAGCAGTTTTACTCCGCTTTCGAAGGATTGGTTGGTGTGAGGTAATGTTTAAACAATTCTATCATCGCTGCCACTGCATCGCTTTCGGTGGTCTGCTCTTTTCTCTCTTCCACTCAGCACAGAAACGGTTGTGTGGTCACGAGTGTGTGTAGTGTGTAGTTGGGGGTTTTTGTAGTGTGTGTGGTGTGTGTGTGTGTGTGTGTGTGTGTGTTGTGTGTAGTGGGTGGGTGGGGGGTTTGCTGTGGGTGTGAGTGTATGGTGTGTTTGTGGTGGTGTGTGTGTGGGTCGTGTGTGTGTGTGGGTGTGTTGTGTGTGCCATGTGTGTGGTGTTGTGTGTTGTAGTTTGTGTAGTGTGTTAGTTGAGTGTGTGTGTGTATGTAGTTTTGTGTGTGTGTGTTGTAGTTTGCGTGTTGTGCTGTGTGTGGTGTGTTGTGTGTGTGTGTGTGTGAGGGTAGTGTGTGTGTGTTTGCGTGAGTGGTGCGACTGCGTGCATGCGTGCATTGCGTGCGGGTGCGTGGTCGTGCGTGGTTGTGTGTTTGGTCTTGTGGTGTTGTGTGGTGAGAGAGTGAGAGAGAGAGGGAGGAAGGGCAGACGCAGAGGGAGGTTGAGGAGGGAGAGAAGAGGGTGGAGAGAATGGTATGGGAGAGGAAGAGAGGAGAGTGCGAAGAGAGCCCCGAGAGAGCGAGGGGAGAGGAGAGAGATGGAGAATATGGACACAAAACACGGATTGTT
Organism: Conus betulinus; assembly: GCA_016801955.1. NCBI lineage: Eukaryota > Metazoa > Mollusca > Gastropoda > Neogastropoda > Conidae > Conus > Conus betulinus. The sequence goes on from JADBJO010004926.1 coordinate 2,840, forward strand.
CATCCAGATTTAAGGCCGACGAGATCACTTTCTTACTGAAAAGGGCACAGATGACCATGACGAAAGTAAGGATAAAGGCAGGGGGTCTGGGTGGGGTGGGGCATACATGTGAGGACGAGGGACAGGAGAGAGGAGAGAACCGACACAAAGAAAATGACCGACAGGCAAAAAAAAAAAAAAAAAAAGAGGGAGTGTGGGAGAGAGGAGCGGCGGAGAGGGCAGAGAGGAGAGAGAGGGAGAGAATTAAGCGCGAGACAGGTTCAGTTTTAGTTTCAATCAGGAGGAGGCGTCACTGCGAGGCGCCAGGTGTGTGTGCTTGTCTGCGTTGTCATGGATACAAAAGCCCGACGAATGTTCATTCGATTTAACGCCAGACCTTATACTGAAGGGAAATGAACAAGAGAAGGAGAGGGATGAGAGAGGACAGGCAGACAACAGAACAGAGACAGAAAACAGACAGACATGGGCACAGAGATGGAGGAGAAGAGAGAGAGTAGGAGAGAGAGAGAGAGGAGAGGATTGCGAGAGGGAGAGAGATATGAACACAAAACACATATGTTCATTCAGATTAAGGCCAAGACCTACACTTAAGGGATATGATAGAGAAAGGAGAGAAGAAAGAGCGATGAGAGGCGGGAGAGAGGGGGTTGGGGGAGGAGAGAGCGAGAGAGATAGAGGGGGGGGAGGGGGAGAGGGGGGAGGGAGAGAGAGAGCGAGATGAGGGAGAGAGAGAGTGAGAGAGACGAGCGGGGGAGGGAGAGGAGAGAGGTGAGACCGAGACGGGGCAAACGCAGACAGAGAAATGGGAACAGAAGACAAGAGACAGAAAACAGACAGAGATACAGGCAGACAGACAGAGACAGATAGAAAAAAAGACAGGACAGACAGCAGGACAGGCCAGAGCCAAACAGAGAAAGAAGGCGGACAGGTAGACAGACCCAAGGGGGAGAAGAGAGAGGGAGAGAGAGAGGGAAGGGGGCGGGAAGGGAGAGAGACAGCCACAGAGACAGACGGGACCTCCTTTCTTATGTGGCCTCCGTCACTCGAGGCTACACAGATTACCCAGGTAAAGGTGTATTCTAAACGGCCTCCGTCACTCTACACCAGATTACCCAGGTAAAAGTGTATTCTAACGGCTCCGTCACTTCACCACAGATTAACCCAGGTAAAAGTGTAATCTAGTGTACTGAGGGCACGGACTATCCAAACTGTTGTTATGACTTATCCTGTGCGGGTGGAACACAACGGCTGGCGCCATTCGATCGGTGCATTGACTCTCTCTCTCTCTCTCTCTCTCTCTCTGTCTGTCGTCTCTCTCTCTCTCTCTCTCTCACACACACACACACACACACACACACCACACACACACACACACACACACACACACACACATACACACACACACGTGTGTGTGTGGTGTGTGTGTGTTGTGTGTGTGTGTGGCGTGCGGCGTGCGTGCTGTGCGTGCGTGCGTGCGTGCGTGCGTGCGCGTGCGTGGTGTGTGTGTGTGTTGTGTGTGTGTGCGCGCGCGCGCGCGCGTGTACACACGTCTTATAAAATAAAGTGTGCGGTATTAAATTACAAAGAAAAAACAGCACACACACACACACACACACACACACACAACACACACACACACACACACACACCACACACCAGCCAGACAGCCTTGAAGAAAAATAGTATTTTTGCTCGAATGCATCTCAATTGTCGATAACAATTATCACCACAAAAAAAAAAAAAAAAAAAAAGTAAACTGGCAAAATTATTTTCACGAAAGTAAAATAATAAAAAAAAAAACATACAAAGAACAAAAACCGTCTCTTAATGTAAGACCTTCCCATTCCACGACAGTCAAATCTTCCAGAATTTTAACCGACTGTCGACAAATTATGGGAGGAAAAGTTTATGGAAGAAAAATAAAACGGGGGAGGGGGGAGGGGGGGGTGGTGGAGGGGAGTGGGAAGCGGAGCGACAAAAGAAAGTGTGTGTGTGTGACGTAATTATATATATGGATGTATGAAAATATGTATGGGTATATGTGTGTATATAAATATTATGCGACCAAATAGTGAATATAGAAACACGACAGCAAAATAGGAAAAAAAAAATAATAAAAAAGGGGAGAAGGGTTTAACAATGGAAAAGAAAGAATTAGAAC
>JADBJO010004926.1:10000-15000 GCA_016801955.1 Conus betulinus
TCCCACTTCGTTGTATGTCCCTAAGTTTGACGTATGTGGGGAACCCCAAGGGCGATTTTGAAGGCTTTGCAATCAGTGCTCTGAAGTTTATTTAAAAGATATTTAGGTGCATTAAAAAATACTTCCTGAGCATATGTAAGTCTTTGAGCGTACCAGGGCTGCTGCTAAAAAACAGTTAAACTTTTAGTGTCTTGCCCCCAAGATTGTTTACTGACAATTTTAAGGAAATTCAAACTTTTTCTTGCTTTATTTAAAATATGGTCAATATGAGTATTCCATGTTAGTTTACTACTAAGGATTACACCAAGAAAGAATTTAACGCTTTTTAACGTAGTTTAAAAGAGTGCCGTCTAGGGTGAAAACTGGAAGTTTATTTGGATCATTTCAAATTAAAAAGCATCAAATTCGTTTTTTTTTCTGGTGAAAGAGATAGTCCATTTTTTTCATGTAAAAATGTACTGATTTTATTTAGCTCGTGTTGGTATTTATTTTTAATATATAGTTCAGTGATCTTAACGGAGTATTTCTTTTTTCATCGTTACTTTACTCCATAGACATATATCGTCAGCAAACTGAGCTAACTCTCTGTACCTTTAGAAAGACCTTTGGGTAGATCAGAAATCAAAATATTAAACAAAATTGGAGAAATTACCGATCCTTGGGGTAAGCCCATTTGTAAATGTCTTGGGTTAGAATAGGTATTTCCTACTCTTGTTTGAATATGTCTGCGATGCAGAAAAAAAACATTGAATATATTTGTACATGTTTCCATTAATACCAATATTCTTTAATTTAAGCAAAAGCCGCTTGTGCCATACTTGTTCATAGGCTTTTCGTATATCAAAAAAACGTTGCAAGTACGTTTTTACGACGTGCAAACTGATGCTTTACATGCGTTGTGAGTTTTGACCAAATGTTCTATTGATGATCTGCCTGTCTGAAATGCAGCTTGGTTGATTGGTATAATTGTATGTTTATTACAATGATGAACAAAGTCTTTTTTTTAAAGCAATCTTTTCCATCAATTTACATGTATTTGATGTTAATGCAATAGGTCGATAACTATGTATATCTCTGAGTGGTTTCCCCTTTTTGTGAATTGGAACAATAATAGAATGCTTCCAAATTTGAGGCATGTTACCATCTATCCAACATTTTTTGAAAAAACGAATGCAAAAACTGTATCATATTTTTGTGGAAGATGACTTAACATTTCATTAGAAATGCCGCCGTCTAGGCCCACTGATTATTTTTATTCAAATTCATAATACATTCTTTGACTTCCTGCAATGTTATTGAGGTATTCAAACAATGATCTTCTACTGGCTGTGGACTATTATAAAATTTTTTTTCTTTTCTTCATTTTCACGGTGTTTTTTAGTTGTTAAGTTGTCTCTATGCTACTGTTTCTTGCAAACAGATCAACAAAAGCTTCAGCTTTATCAAAATTTGATGGAAACTCTGCATTGTTTTAATGTGATAGGGCACTGAGGTAGGTTAACTCCATTTTTCATTGTTTTTTTAAATGTGTCCAAGCTTTTTGCATATCTTTAAAATTTGACACCTCATTCTCACAAAATGAAGACCAGTATTGCCGCTTTGCTTGTGCATTTACTTTGTTTTGTGCGTTTTTTTGCTCTTTTCTTCTCAAGAAGCTTTTTAACTTTTTCCTTAGGATCTTTTTCTCTTTTATATTCTTTTATTTTATTCTGTTTCTCTTCTTTAGCCTCTTGACAAGTCTCATTCCACCAGATATTACCCGAATGTTTTTCTTTGATTTTACTGATTTTACTATTGGAATTGATTCACTAGCAGCAGAGAGTACAGTCTTTTGAAATCGATCATACAATGTTTCTACAAATATAAAATGAGCGTAACAAAAATGAAAAATTTATTCCAGTTAGCAAATTTATAACAGTATTTTGGAACTTTATCGTGTGTGTTACATTGTTTGTTTCGGGTCTCATCGTTTCAAATGTAATGACAATAGGTAGATGGTCACTATTTAATGTGTCATTAAGAGTTTGCCAATCACAAGAAACCGCTAGCTCTTGATGGCAGCAAAGAGAAAATTTCCGATGGACAATAAAGTTGATTGAATTGAATTGAACTGACTTGAATTGGAATGGATGAATGAATGAATGAATGAATGAATGAATGAATGAATGAATGAATGAAAAAAGTACAAACGAATACCACCAAATAAAAAAAGAAAAGAGAGTCACTGACAGATTTAGTTAACTGCGAATGCATCGCTGCACCGCCCCGCCCTGTAACTGATTGTGAGAGCTTGCACTTTACCAGGCAGTAATTACAACACTATCATTATCTCCGGTTCTCCTCCAGTCCTTTCAACCTTCGCCCCACGGCACAGGAATGACAGCACCGGCTGTTCTCTCTCTTGTCCTGACAATCTGCATTTTTAGACATTAACTCATAATGCTGGAGGGTGTGTGTGTTTGTGTGTGTGTGTGTGTGTGTTGGGGGGGGGGGGGGGGGGGGGGGGGGGGGGAGGGGGGAGCAAACGCAGAAATGAAAAACAAAGCAAACTGAAACAAACTTAAAACGAAGGTTTTAGGCTACTGTTTCCGTCGAACGAAAGAGACAAACACATGACAAGGCAAGCACGACGCGTTTCGACCCCTTTGGTCTTCTTCAGGCAAGAGAAACCACATTCCTGACACTGAAAACGAAGAACGAACAATCACTTGATATCTCCTCACAATGGGTGCAGACTGGATATGCAAAGTATGCATTCCACATCCGTCCACAAGAAGACCAACGAGGTCGAAACGCGAAGTATTTTGTCTTTGTCATTTATTTGTCTCTTTCGTTCGGCGGAACAGTAAAGTAAATCTTCTTCTAATTTTGTTCCAGTTTCCGTCTGCGGTCATCTCACTTTGAAATCAAAGCGAACGGAAGGAATGTTGGAACAGGAAGGAAGGAAGGAAGGAAGGAAAAGAAGGAAGGAAGGAAGGAAAATGAAACGAAATGAATTGGTCTAAAAAGAGTTGATGGCGGGGGGGGGGTGGTGGGGTGAAGAAAATAAACAAAGCGAAATGGTTTAAAAGGACCTGGTAGTCGTGGAGAGAGAGAGAGAGAGAGGGAGAGAGGAGAGAGAGAAGGAGGGAGAAGAGAGAGAGAGAGAGACGGAGAGAGAGAGAGAGATGATAGGAGAGGGATAAGAGCAGAGAAGAAAGGAAAAAACAGAGCGCAAATGAAGCAATTCATGAAGGAGTTTGAGGGAAACAAGGAAATGATTAATTCAAAAGAGGAGGAGGAAGTTACAAAAAAAAAAAAAAAAAAAAAAACAATGCAAAATGAAGCAGCGCACAAGCAATTGAGAGCGGAGTAAGAGAAGAAAGCACAGAAAACAAAGCGATATGAAGCAGTGTAAAAAAGAGTTGAAGGAGGGAGGGAAGAAAGACAGAAAACAAAGCGACATGAAGCGTGTAAAAAGCGTGGCTGAGGGATGGAGAGAGGGAAGAAAAGACAGACAACAAAGCGAAATGTAGTAATGTAAACAGATTTGAAGGAAGAGGAGGGGGGAAAAAGACAGAAAACAAAGCGACATGAAGTAGTGTAAAAAGAGTTTGAGAGGAAGGAGGGAGGGAAAGAGAGAAGAAAGACAGAAAACAAAGCGAAATGAGGTAGTGTAAAAAGAGTTGAGGGAGGGAGGGAGGGAGGAAAGAAAGAAAGACAGACAACAAAGCGAAAGGAAGTAGTGTTCCAAAAAAAAAAAAAAAAAAAAAAAAAAAAAAGTTGAGGGAAGGAGGGAAGAATAAAAATGGGGGAAATGAAAAGGAAAGTTAAATGAGCGAAAATGAATGTAAAAGGAGGTGGTGATAAAAAAATGAGGGGAGGGGGAAAGGGGCTGGGGGAAGGAGGGAGGAGGGGGGGAAAAGGAAAACCCACAAAGGGAAATGTGTTTGGTGTGCAAAAGGGGGGGATGGAGGGGGGAAGGGAGGGGATGGGGGGGGGGGGGGGGGGGGGTGGGGGGGGGGGTTGGGGGGGGGGGGGGAGAGCAAGGGCAACAAAGTCAGAGGAGGCGCTGTGGAAGTGGTGAGAGCTGTGGAGAGTGGGTGATGCCAGTTCTGTTGTTTTACCGGGGGCACCTGCAGACAGGGGAAAACAGACCACAGGTTGGCACGTTTTGTGTGTGTGTGGTGTGTTGGTGCGTGTGTATGTGTGTGTGTGTGTGTGGTGTGTGTGTGTGTGTGTGTGTGTTGTGGTGTGAGTGTGTGGTGTGTGTTTTTGTGGTGTTGTGTGTGTGTGTGGGTGGTGTGTGTGTGTGTGGTTGTGTTTGTGGTGAGGTGTGTTTGTGTGTTTGACCAGTGTGTGTGTGTTGTGTGGGTGTGTGTGTGTGTTGTGTGTGTGGCTGCCGCAGCCGCAGGCTGCACACTGAGAGTACTGCGTCACTTGACTGGAATCCACAGCTGACGTCATTGTGCTGACGTTGACGGACTGAGAGTGAACGCAAGTCAAAAGGAGCCTCCTCTCCTCTCTCTCTCTCCTCTCTCTCTCTCTCTCTCTCTCTCTATCTCTCTCTCTCTCTCTCTTTTCTCTCTCTCCCACACTGCATAGACAAAACACTAGAAAAAAACAAAGGGAGGTGAGTAACGTAAACACACAACACAACAACACACACACACACACACACACACACACACACACACCAACCCTATCCCGAACACGTAAGATATATGGGAAGCAACACGTACATATAATAGGCGTGTATATATAGCCATGGAACATGCACACACAGTCATCTATTGTGTCTGACAAGTTGGATATCCAAGCACTCATTTAAAGTATTATAAATACACATCTCAAACAACATTAAGATGTAAACCACACACACACACCACACAACACACACACACACACACACCGCAGCGAATTCAATGTGAACACCACAATCCAATTCCACAATTAGAGTACATATAACACATTCACGTGTGTGCACGCGCACACGCAACATACAACACAGAGAGAGAGGA
>JADBJO010004926.1:25000-30000 GCA_016801955.1 Conus betulinus
GTGTGTGTTAACGTGGTGTGTTTTGTGTGTTGTTAACGTTGGTGTTTTTTGTGTGTTGTTAACGTTGGTGTTTTTGTGTGTTTGTTAACGTTGGTGTTTTGTGTGTTGTTAACGTTGGTGTTGTTTAACGTTGGTGTTTTGTGTGTTGTTAACATTGGTGTCTTCTTCCTCTTCCTCCTGCCTTCTTCTCCTTCCTCTTCTTCTTTCTTCTTCTTTCTTCTTCTTCTTCTTCTTCCTCGTCATGTTCTTCTCCTCCGCGATCTTCTCATATTTCTCTTTCTTCTGCATGTTTGTTTTGTTTTCGAGGCACCAAAAGGAATCTCACCACGTACGAAGAGGATCAATAACATATATCTTTAAAAAATCTACCTTTACTGTCTTGAGCGTCTGGGTGAAATTATTTCTCGCCAAAGTAACCCTTGGTAGTCCGGGGGGGGGGGGGGGGGGGGGGGGGGGGAAATACGCCGGATAACAAGTTCACGGTGATAAAGTCGATAAAGTTCAGGTACAGGTGATATTCAGATTATTTGATATACATGTGAAAAAAAAAAATACGGGAATCTGAAAAAAAAAAAAAAAAAACCGAACTAGCAGCTTCATCTATTAACACTTTAGATTCAGTAGCTTTCTCTCTATCCCTTTATCCCCTGCCCAATCTCATCTCATCTCCCTCCCCTACGCTCCTCCCCCCACTCTCTTTCTCTCTCTCTCTCTCTCTTCTCTCTCTCCTTCTCTTCCCCTCCCCATCTCTCTCTCTCTGTTTCCCTCTCCCTCCCTCCCCCCCCCCACCTCTCTCTCTCTCTTCTCTCTCTCTCTCTCTTTCTCTCTCCTTCTCTTCCCCTCCCCACCTCTCTCTGTCTCTCTCTCCCTCCCTCACCCCTCCCTCTCCCCCTCTCTCTCTCTCTCTCTCTCTCTCTCTCTCTAACTGCGCTTACCGACGCTGACGCAATGTCATACATGCTATGTCTGAATGCGTGACAAACAGGGCAGATGAGAGTCACATCACCCAGTGGACTGAATGCAGTGGCTGATCACGTCAACAAAACGCTGGCTGATCACGTCAACAAAACGCTGGCTGATCACGTCAACATAACGCTGGTAAAACTTGTGGCCGGTGAAGCCCCTAAAATGAGCAAGATGGCTGATGAAGTCAGCAAAACTCTCGTTGTCAACGTCAACGGAGGGTCAACAAAAACTGCGTCCGATAAAACCTACGAAGCTGCGGCTGAAAGAAAAAAAAAAAAAAAAAAAAAAAAAACAACGAAAGTGATAAACCAGCAAAAACCAGGATTGATTAAAGTCAACAAAAACTGTAACTGATAAAAGTCAACAATACTGTGGCTGGTACAGTCAACAAACCTATGGTTGATAAATAAAAAAAAAAAACTGGCAAATAAAGTAAAAAAAAAATGAGAGAGAGAGAGAGAGAGAGAGAGAGAGAGAGAGAGAGAGAGAGAGAGAGAGAGAGAGAGAGAGAACTTTGATTGATAAAAGTCAGAAATACTAGCTGCTAAAAAAAAAAAAAAAAAAATCAAAACAGTGGCTGGTAAACATGATACGATTTTATCCACTTATTGGATCCATTTTTAGCGTCACCTCCAGTTCATCAGAGTGTGACTGACCACACCCGATACAGGGCCCTTTCAGAGCTGTCACCACACAGTGAAAAGAAAAAAAAAAAACGCTGAACACCACCAACAACAATAATCAACATCGGTACTGCATCCACATAACATGCACAACAAATGCATAGGTGTAATAGCAGATGGATTGACGTCCTTGAGGTAGATAAGACTAGAGAGTGTGTTATGGGGGCGCCAGACGCTTTGTTTATCACCCTCATTATTTTTTGAATTGGGTTCTTTTTAAGCAGACGTAACGGCGCCACACCAAATACATAGGAAGGCCACACAGGCAAACGGACACAGCACAACGGACAGCGAGTGTGCACTCAAGTCTTTACAATATCTCTTCCCAGTCTGCAAAAATGCAACAAACAGCTGACAAGATGGCACCATACAAACTGTAACAACAGGAAGGGTGTCGAGACTTTCTGGTGCGAAAAAAGTGTATGGACCTACAAAGGCAGGAAAAAAAAAAAAAAAAACGTGTATAGTTGTGAACAAGTTCATGAGGACTGTCGTTGGAAGGACATGGTGTTGTGGACAGTTCATGGGGAGTGTCGTTGGAAGGACATGGTGTGGTGTTGACAGTTCATGGGGACTGTCGTTGGAAGGACATGGTGTTGTTGTGGACAGTTCATGGGGATTGTCGTTGGAAGGACATGGCGTTGGTGTGGGTGTGGACAGTTCATGGGGACTGTGTTGGTGTGGAAGGATATGGGTGTGTTGGTGTGGACAGTTCATGGGGACTGTCGTTGGAAGGACATGGTGTTGGTGTGGACAGTTCATGGGGACTGTCGTTGGAAGGACATGGTGTTGTTGTGGACAGTTCATGGGGACTGTCGTTGGAAGGACATGGTGTTGGGTGTGAACAGTTCATGGGACTGTCGTTGGGAAGGACAGTTCATGGTGTTGGTGTGGACAGTTCATGAGGACTGTCGTTGGAAGGACATGGTGTTGGTGTGGACAGTTCATGGGGACTGTCGTTGGAAGGACATGGTGTTGGTGTGGGACAGTTCATGGGGACTGTCGTTGGAAGGACATGGTGTTGTATGGTGTTGGGGTGTGGACAGTTCATGGGGACTGTCGTTGGAAGGACATGGTGTTGTGGACAGTTCATGGGGATTGTCGTTGGAAGGACATGGTGTGGACAGTTCATGGGGATTGTCGTTGGAAGGACATGGTGTCGTGGACAGTTCATGAGGACTGTCTTTGGAAGGACATGGTGTTCGGTGTGGACATTTCATGGGGACTGTCGTTGGAAGGACATGGTGGTGTAGACAGTTCATGGGGACTGTCGTTGGAAGGACATGGTGTTGTGGACAGTTCATGGGACCTGTCGTTGGAAGGAAATGGTGCTGGTGTGGACAGTTCATGGGGACAGTCGTAGGAAGGACATGGTGTTGTGGACAGTTCATGGGACCTGTCGTTGGAAGGGAAATGGTGTTCGTGTGGACAGTTCATGGGGGACTGTCGTTGGAAGGGACATGGTGTTGTTGACAGTTCATGGGGGACTGTCGTTGGAAGGATATGGTGTTGGTGTGGACAGTTCATGGGGACTGTCGTTGGAAGGACATGGTGTTGTGTTGACAGTTCATGGGGACTGTCGTTGGAAGGATATGGTGTTGGGTTTGTGGACAGTTCATGAGGGGACTGTCGTTGGAAGGACATGGTGTTGTTGACAGTTCATGGGGACTGTCGTTGGAAGGATATGGTGTTGGTGTGGACAGTTCATGGGGACTGTCGTTGGAAGGACATGGTGTTGGTGTGGACAGTCATGGGGACTGTCGTTGGAAGGACATGGTGTTGTGGACAGTTCATGGGGACTGTCGTTGGAAGGACATGGTGTTGGTGTGGACAGTTCATGGGGACTGTTGTTTGAAGGACATGGCTGTTGTGGACAGTTCATGAGGACTGACGTTGGAAGGACATGGTGTTGGTGTGGACAGTTCATGGGGACTGTCATTGGAAGGACATGGTGTTGGTGTGGGACAGTTCATGGGGACTGTCGTTGGAAGGACATGGTGTTGTTGTGGACAGTTCATGGGGACTGTCGTTGGAAGGACATGGTGTTGTTGGACAGTTCATGGGGACTGTCGTTGGGAAAGGACATGGTGTTGGTGATAGTTCATGGGGACTGTCGTTGGAAGGACATGGTGCTGTGGACAGTTCATGGGGACTGTCGTTGGAAGGACATGGTGTTGGTGTGGACAGTTCATGGGGACTGTCGTTGGAAGGACATGGTGGGGTGTGTGGACAGTTCATGGGGGCTCTCGTTGGAAGGACATGGTGTTGTGGACAGTTTCATGGGACTGACGGGTGGGAAAGGACATGGTGTTGGTGTGGACAGTTCATGAGGACTGACGGTGGAAGGAATTGGTGTCTTATGTGCAAGTTAATGGGGTCTGTTGTTTGAGGGAGATGACGTCGTCGTGAACAATCTCATGACTGTCGTCGGAAAAAAAAAACAAGATGTGAAGCTTCCTCCGGGGCAGGATGCTCTCAAAGTTCAGATCCCAGACAGCGAGTAAGCAAAACTGTTGGGGCTAGGGCTTAGCAGGAAGTGTCCTGAATACTTTTACCGCATCAGACCAGGTACCACTGGATACCACCAGGTAACTCAGCAGGTGTCCGGAAAGTTGTTTTGAATCAGACCAGGTACCACTGAAGTCACCTAGCTCGGGTGACTCAGCAATGTCCTGATTAGCTATACTGAATCAGACAGGTACCCTTGAAAACCGTCAGGGTGACTCAACTGGTGTCCTGAATAGTTATATTGAATCAGACCAGGTACCACTGAAGATCACCGCAGCAACTCAGCAAGTGTCCTGCATAGCTATATTGAATCAGACCAGGTACCCTTGAAAACCGTCAGGGTGACTCAACAGGTATCCTGAATAGTTTTACTGAATCAGACCAGGTACCACCGACGACCGCCTGGGTGACTCATCAAAAGTTCATGTCTCCTCTGGTGGACTGCACCATGACGATCCGAAGCTCCTGTGGACCTCTGTGCTGAGAAATCCACGGGATGCGCTTGAGAGTGGGGACGAGGAGGATGAGACATTCAGAAAATGTGGGCAATGTTTACTTTGTCTTCGCCCTTACCTGGCATGGAGGATGTACACACGTCTATTATATCAATTATCGCTGAAAAAGACATCTCTCTCTCTCTCTCTCTCTCTCTCTCTCTCTCTCCTCTCTCTCTCTCTCTCTCTCTCTGTATGATACACCGTTTTTTGTGAGCATTTTGTTTTCTATTTTAATTCCCTGTCTTCAACGGAGAATTCGATGACTCTCTCTCTCTCTCTCTCTCTCTCTCTCATCTCTCTCTCTCTCTCCTCTCTCTCTCTCTCTCTCTCAATGTCTCTCTCTCTT
>JADBJO010004926.1:42500-47500 GCA_016801955.1 Conus betulinus
ATATCTGACCCGAGAAATCCGGTAATTGTGACGCAAAAAAACAAAACCGACGATTCTGGCTCTCAATTTTCACTGGATCTCTTGATGAAAATGACTGTTTTCACAAAGACAACGATTAACATGGGGTTTTGAAGCAAATACTGTGCATACATCTCGTCATTTATCAACGTGGGACAGGGCTGGCACGGCACGGCGAAATTATCCAGACCTTTGACATCCTACAACCCGTCACTGTCTTTGACATCCTACATGACGTCACTGTCCTTTGACATCCTACATGACGTCACTGTCCTTGGACATCCTACATGACGTCACTGATCAACAGCAAAACAGGGCTGGCAGGGCATGGCGGTACTATCCAGACCTTTAATATCCTACATGACGTCACTGTCCTCTGACATCCTATATGACGTCACTGATCAGCAACACACAGGACTGTTTCAGCATGCCTGTACTAGCTGCAAAATGAGGCGACTGCAGGCGAAATCTAAACAAATCTTTAAAAGTGTTCTTAAGGCTCCGTCGAAAAAAAAAAAAACGTAGACGAAGGAATCACAAGACAAAACACGACGCGTTTCGACCTCTTAGGTCTTCATCAGGCAAGATACACAACACGGCAGTTATGACTTATCTTCACCCAATTTGGCGCCCGTCTTGCGCCAAACTGGATGAAGATCAGTTTTTGACTGCTCGTTCGGTTTCGTTGTCCTGGGTGCGGTGTCTCTTGCCTGAAGAAGAGCTAAGAGGTCGAAACGCGTCGTGTGTTTTTCGTCGTGTCTGCGTTTTTCGGCGAAGCCTTAAAAAACACTTTTTCTACAATATGTGCTGTTTAGTGCTTTAACACTCTGCACTGATCTCAACACCGATCAACACCCAGACCGGACTGCTGCAGCAGGCTGGTACTACGTTGTACTCTACCACAGTGTGGACGCATGGCACCTCATTAGAATGGCTCTAATTAGAACTATTATGCATCGCCTGTCAGCTGTGACAAACGAGCAGGACTGATAAGGCTGTCATGGCCAGATGTTTTGTTGTTGTTCTTTTAGTCCCTACGCCTGAGCGTGCGTATGTGTGGGCGAGTGTTAGAGAGGGGAGAGAGAGAGAGAGAGAGAGAGAGAGAGAGAGAGAGAGAGAGAGAGAGAGAGAGTTAGAGTGTGTGTTAGTGTGTGTGTGTGTGTGTGTGTGTGTGTGTGTGTGTGTGTGTGTGTGTGTGTGTGTGTGTGTGTGTGTGTGTGTGTGTGTGTGTGTGTGTGTGTGTGTGTGTGTTAGTGTCTGTATGTGTGTGTTAGTGTGTGTGTGTGTTAGTGTGTGTTAGTGTGCGTGTGTGTGTGTGTGTGTGTGTGGTGTGTGTGTGTGTGTGTGTGAGAGAGAGAGAGAGAGAGAGAGAGAGAGAGAGAGAGAGTGTGAGTGTTAGTGTATAAGTGTGTGTTTGTGTGTGTGTGTGTGTTAGTATGAGTGTGTGTGTGTGTGTGTGTGTGTGTGTGTGTGTGTGTGTGTGTGTGTGTGTGTGTGTGTGTGTGTGTGTGAGGGTAGGAAGGGGTGGGAAAGGCGAACGGAATGCTGGGCAGAGGAGGTGGGCACGACGGGAGGTGAGGGAGCAGGGTGGAAGGGGGAGGGGGGGGGGGGGGGCGCGGAGGAGGGAACTTAAGTGTATGTGTGTTGCGGCGTGTGATTGTTTCGTCACAAAATGAAAGAATTCATATCTTCTTGTCTAAAAGAAATGTTGGGAACAGTCTTGTTTTATTTTCTGTTATGATAATTATCAATTTTTATTTGTTTGTGTTTCACTCGTTATAGCTTAGGACCCCACACACTGAATCACGTGTGTATCAACTCTCTAAAGGAGATAAATATTTACATTCCTCATACAGATATATCTGATCCAACAACTGGATCGCCATATTGGTTTCAGTGATGAATTTAGTTGCCTCATCGAGTAAGCTAACAGCGTTTCACACACACACACACACACACACACACACACACACACACACACACACACACACACACACACACACTTATCTAATTACTTATTCATTTATTAATTCATTCATTTATCTATTTATTCAAACTTTACTGTACGAATTCAAACATCATAGAATGTAATTCATTGTTTACAACAATAATTTGTAAGTCTTCGAAGTCGTCCAATCTGATTATTTTTCAGTCATCTGATTTGATTTTTTTTTTCAAGGGGGGAAAAACGAGCATTTTTATCTATCATGACACGTGGTTATGTGCCCTGAATCACAGAGTTCTTCTCTCTCTCTCTCTCTCTCTGTGTGTGTGTGTGTGTGTGTGTGTGTGTGTGTGTTGTGTGTGTGTGTGTGTGTGTGTGTGTGTGCGCGCGCTTGCTTGCGTGCGCGCGTGCGTGTGTGTGTGTGTGTGTGTGTGTGTATGTGTGTCCATGCGTGCGTGCGCGCGCACGTGCGCGCGCGCGCGAGTGTGTGTGTGTGTGTGTGTGTGTGTGTGTGTGTGTGGAGACCAAGTACAGGTCATTTTACACAGTCCCAAGCTGCTTGCCGTTCTGTGTGCTAAGGTCACTCCGCAGCAGACCGGACCACCTGGCGTGCGGCTGGCACACTGGTGTCCTCCATTACAGATTTCTGGGGTCCCAGACACGAGGCTGTGACATTCCCCTTTCGTTTCTAGTTCTCTCATGGGCTGTTCATTTCTGTGAGGTATTTTCTCTCCGTCTTTTTCTGATCCATCTGTTGTGGCTGGCTTGGGGGAGGAAGGGGAGGGGGCGGGGGAGGGGAAGCTACTGAATTGGGATTTCTACCCGAGATGGCAATAAATGCCGCTGAATTCAACGCAGTATGTATTAAACGCAGTATGTATCCTTTGCGAAATGCCGTGCCATAAACAAGAGAAATCCGTAAAGAAATGAAAGAACGCAAAAAGAGTTTTTTTTTTTGGGGGGGGGGGTGGGGGGGGGGGGATCTAATGGATCTAATACGTTTTTTTTTTTTTTGGGGGGGGGGGGGGGGGGGGGGGGGGGGGGGGGGGGGGGGGGGGGGGGAACTTACACAACAAAAACAGCAAAATGAAAATGAAGTCCTTTTGGAGTTACTCTGCACCGTGTATACCCGTAACTTGCCTATTCCTTTTTTTGTGTGACAATCTTCAGTTTAAATAAACACATGTCTTCTTGTATTTCTCTTTTTGTGACGATCTTCAGTTAAACGACATGTCTTCTCCTTCTCCTTCTCCTCCACCTCCTCCTCCTCTTCTTCTTCCTCCTCCTCCTCTTCTCTGTATTCTCCCTCCCCACGTGTCGATCTTCCCCCCTACTCTCCCTTTCTCTCATCTCTCTTTTTGCCTGTGTCATTCACACCCCTTCTCATCGTCACCTTCTTGGATGGAGAAGGAAGGCCGGGGAGAAGGAAGGACTAACGTTTCGACCAGCCATATCTTTAGGAAACCTAACACAGAGTAACTTTTATTCAAGACTGGCACAGCCTTTTAAACTTGAATAAAGTCAGACAAATACAAAAAACGAACAATCTAATAGTGGAGGGGGGGGGGGGGGGGGGGGGGGGGGGGGGAAAACAAGCGCAGGCCAACAACTAAATTGTCTTCATAGTAATGACTTGGCAAAACTTTGAACTTAAGGAGGGGGGAGGAGGAGCAGGAGATTGAAGATGTAAAAACTGGGAACATGAAATTAAGAAAGTATGTTACAGATATGAAAAACTCTTCACTGGCTGCATAAGGGGACCATCGCAATCCCTTTTAAAGGCAGATATATTTGTATTGCCTGCTCCGAGGCCTTTCGTCCGCTGGGTCGGAACTCATCAGGGAGACACGGCTGGCTGTATCTGCGCTCCCGGCGTCAAAGAGACACACCACAGTCCATAATACCGTGGTGTTCTCACCACCAAGGGTGCAAAAAAGAATCCAATAGCACCCCCGAAGCAGCCAGCGAAGAGTAGTAAAGGAAACCAAACGAAAGTGGGGGAGTAAAAAAAGTTGCTGAAAAAACTACAGATATTATGCAAATAGTATCAAATGTAGGGGGCAATCTTTGAGCCTACGCTTGAGGATCCACCCAAGGATGCAAGGGAGATCAAAAGAAAAACACAGACAGAACAGAAACAAATACAAATAACCTCGATTTAATCAAAACGAAATTGGAAATGAAATGAGGCAGGGAACAGTAAACAATAAACAGTAAACAAGTGGGGTAGTTTTGCTCCCATAAGGAAACCTAACACAGAGTAACTTTTATTCAAGACTGGCACAGCCTTTTAAACTGAATAAAGTCAGACAAATACAAAGACGACAATCTAATAGTGGGGGGGAAAACAAGCGCAGGCCAACAACTAAATTGTCTTAGTAATGACTTGGCAAAAACTTTGAACTTAAGAGGGGGGGGGGGGGGGGGGGGGGGGGGGGGGGGGGGCAGGAGATTGAAGATGTAAAAACTGGGAACATGAAATTAAGAAAATATGTTACAGATATGAAAACTCTTCACTGGCTGCACAAGGGGACCATCGCAATCCCTTTTAAAGGCAGATATATTTGTATTGCCTGCTCCGAGGCCTTTCGTCCGCTGGGGTGCTATTGATTCTTTTTTGCACCCTTGGTGGTGAGAACACCACGTTATTATGGACTCTGGTGTGTCTGTATTTGACGCCAGGAGCGCAGATACAGCCAGCCGTGTCTCCCTGATGAGTTCCGACCCAGCGGACGAAAGGCCTCGGAGCAGGCAATACAAATATATCTGCCTTTAAAGGGATTGCGCCCCCCCCCCCCCCAAATTTATTGTGCAATTTATTGTTGTGTTGTTGTTTTTTTCCAGTGGCAAATCATAAGTTAAAGTGACAAATAGTTACCAATATCTAGAGAATCACTGCGAAATTCAGCCTGCACAGATGCTGGCTGGAAATGTGTAGGAGGGCAAAGAGCGGGGCCGTTGACATTTTGAGAACAATGAACAGATTGAATTCAGCAGACGTGGCTTTATTTTGGAAAACCACTCGATAGCCGGCTTC
>JADBJO010004926.1:52500-55000 GCA_016801955.1 Conus betulinus
TATAGAATGGAACGCAGGCTGCTTGTGGGCGGGAGGGGGGGGGGGGGGGGGGGGGGGGGGGGGGGGGGAAGCAAGGGGGGGGGCAACGGGGGTGTGGGGTAATCACGGCAGGGGGGGGGGAGGAGGGGTGCCATCTATTGTGCACAGGGCTGTCGAAGATCAGCTTATCTCAGAGATCGAACAGAGGTGGAGGTGAGGGTGGTAGGGGAACGGATGGGGGTGGGGGATGGGCAAAAAACCACGGCAGGGGAGGGGGGGGGGGGGGGAAGGAATGTGATGGGGGAAAGGGTGGTCAGCAAACTGGAGCGGTGGGGGGGGGGGGGGGGGGGGGGAGGGAGGTGAGGGAGTGGGGGAGGTGGAAGATGCCCACCGGTGTGCCCAGCGCACATGAAAGGTCACCAAGCTAACTTGCATCCTGCGCTCACTGACGTGTGTGTGTGTGTGTGTGTGTGGGTGTGTGCGTGCGTGCGTGCGTGCGTGCGTGCGTGCGTGCGTGCGTGTGCGTGCGCGTGCGTGCCCACCATCGTGCCCAGCGTGCGTGTGTGTGTGTGTGACGTGTGTGTGTGTGTGTGTGTGTGTGTGTGTTCTGTGTCTCTCTCTCTCTCTCTCGTGCGTGCGTGCACACACACACACAACACACACACACACACACACACACACACACACACGCACACACGTCAGTGAGCGCAGGATGCAAGTTAGCTTGGTGACCTTTCATATACATATGTGTGCGTGTGTATGTGTGTGTGTGTGTGTGTGTGTGTGTGTGTGTGTGTGTGTGTATGTGTGTGTGTGTGTGCGTGTGTATGTGTGTGTGTGTGTGTGTGTGTGTGTGTGTGTGTGTGTGTGTGTGTGTGTGCGCGCGCGCGCGTGTGTGTATATATGTTTGTATGTGTGTGCGTCTTGTGTGTGCTTGTACATTCCCTAGGTCAGAGAGTGACGGGGAAGAACTTTTATTCATGTGTTAATTTATTTACTTTCATGGAAACTATGAAGTCTACTACTCGTACATGTCCTCTACCGTCTGTCCTTCTTTACAGTGAATTGTTGGCGAGTCTTTTCCCCTCTCTGTCTTCCCCAGAGTACATGCCATTCTTACCTGTCTGCTCCTCTGTCTGTCTGTGTGTCTGCAAGCTATGAGGAAAACAGCGGGGCTGATCGTCATTCCGTCTTGCAGGATTTGGGGCGGGAGAGTGGTCACTATATCGCTGGATTGTGAGCGAGGTAAGGTAAAGTAATGTTGCTTATAGCCAGCCGACCGCAACGGGCCAGGATTATCAGGGCCGTCACTGCGTTAAAATCAGCTCACAAGTCATTCATTCACACAACTCTTAAAAACACATCTTCTAAAAAAATACCTGAAATTTTGTTGAAAATCTTTCCACTATAAAATCTCAGATCCGGTGAAAAAAAATGTCAATCTCCTTCAAGAATTGAAAGATCGCGTCAGGTGGAACATCTCTGAACAAGGTTTTCACGGAATCTGCTGTAAAAGGTTTGTGTCTCACATCATGCAAGTCCTAACACTCTAGTAGAACGGCGTTCAGGCCAAAACGAAGCAAATACTGCAGAACGAACGCCCCGAACTCCCAACAACAAAAAAAAAGATCAGAAACGAGGGGGGGAGGGGTGCAATCTTTCTTTTGTGCCGCGAGCAGGAATCTGTTGTTCCCCCCCCCCCCCCCCCCCCCCCCCCCCCTTTAAAACACCACTCACCACCTTGATGCTGCCCTCATTCCTCCCATCCAGGCCGTCGACACACAAACCAGACACGCACTTATCACAGACTGTGTTTCCTTTTTCGCTTTCAAACACCGAGTATTCCTTTTAGTGACTCCTTCACTGGGCAGAAATGACAATTAACGTGATAACGAATCACGTTTTTCTTTTCTTTTTTTTTTTTTTTTTTTTGTACTACCAGTTCTTATAGAACAGGGAGTATTTTACAGTGGGAACGAAGAAATGCTGTCTGTCGGTGTGTCTGTCTGTCCGTGGTCAAAATGTGCTCCAATCGCTCCAGGTAAAACTTCTGGGCCGATCTGTCCGAAAATTTGTAGGTATGTTCATCATGGGTCACGGATGATGCCTGATGTTTTAATTTTTCCTAGAATAGCCGTCACTAACGGCTATATCGGCCCCAAACGGTTCTTCTTCTTCATGGGATATCTCGGTGACGAAATACATTATGACGCATGTTTGATTGTGACATCAAATACATTATGACGCATGTTTGGTTGTGACGTTTTTTCTGGAAGATAAACTGGGAGTACGTTTATATGCTTGGCATCTTGTTTTCCCTGCAACTTTTTACCAGACTGTGACACTCACTGGAGATAGACGTCGTCAGGGTAGATAATTCTATCGACAACTTACTTGCGTCGTATCCACTGAGCAACTAATTGGCTGCCACACTCTGTACTGAGTGATTACTTTTCTTTGTGTTTAACTTGTGGCAGAACTATTTTGACTGAATAAAAAGCAAAAGGGCGCTTGGTCAGTC
>JADBJO010004926.1:62500-77500 GCA_016801955.1 Conus betulinus
ACACACACACACACACACACACACACTGTAACAATTGCTACAGTTTGTGTAGGGAACGGTTTTTTAAACAGGGCATTAAAAAGTCCACTGCCTGCGCGCACACACACACACACACACACACACACACACACACACACACACACACACACACACACTCACTTACATTCTACTCTTTCGATCCTAACGCCGCCTTTGAAATGTATTCGTCGGGCAAAATGTGACAAGTGTCACAAGTTTAAACTAGTTACACAATCTGTTCCTTGCGAAATGTAGGCCTAACATTGTTACAAGTTGCGCCAATGTGACTTTTTGCGCTCTATCTGGCCTCCTCGCGCCAGTCCCTTCCCCCGCCGCCGCCTCCACTTCCCCCTTTCCCCCCCCCCCCCCCCCCACCCCCACCCCCACCCCCATTGTCTTGGGACTGTTGTCCCTGACAACGAGACAGGCTGTTAGAGAATTATGATGGTTGTGCATATCACGTAACGCCTGTTCCTGACAATATCTCGCTTAAATCTGTCACGAGTGAATGAGCACACACACACACACACACACACACACACACACACACACACACACACACACACAGAAAATACTGCCACCACTATCACTACCCCATTTTTTCTTCTTAATTTTAGTACAGGTGGCATAATTACTTAACCCCAGCCTCTTTTTTTTTAATCACTGAAAATGAAAGAGAGAGAGAGAGAGAGAGAGAGAGAGAGAGAGAGAGAGAGAGAGAGAGAGAGAGAGAGAGAGACAGAGAGAGAGAGAGAGAGAGAGAGACAGAGACAGAGACAGAGAGACAGAGACACAGAGAGAGAGGGAGAGAGAGCGAGACAGACAGACAGACAGAGACACAGAGACACGGAGACACAGAGTTGACACTGACACATACAGGCGCAGAAACGACACCGAAAGACATAGGAGAGAGCCGATGCGCACAAACACTCACGTGGTGTGGTTTGGGAGCTACTGAAGTTGGCTACGGACAGTCACATACGATTCAACCACAGAGCGGGAAGTCTGTAGGATCCTGTCTTCTGCATTTCCCGCTGGGTTTCACACCACAGCAAATGTCAAGTTTCCCCATCACCATGCAGGTTCCCTCCGATGTACCTCCTGGTTTTGAGAGACCCGCATGTGATCAGCCGTCACCAGCATATTACTTTAGAATCAACAGATTGTCAAATCTGAATTAAAAAAAAAGAAAACGTGGACTCGTTTGCAATTACAGTAATAGCCGAAACAGTAGCAGTAGTAATGGTTAGTAGCAGCAGTAGTAGTAGTAGTAGTAGGAAGAGGAGGAAGAAGAGGAGGCGGAGTTATAGGAATAGCTGTTGTAGCAGCATAGCAGCAGTCATAGCAGACGCAGTAGCAGCAGAAACAGAGGAATTTTCATTATAACTATACTACTTTTGGGGAGGGGGGGGGGGGGGGGGGGGTTCTGGTGACTGTACTATAGAAATGGTATTTGCAGAAAATGCAGCAGCGGCGGTGGTAGTACTTAGGGCCTGTTATCTACCACCGGCATTAGTAGTAAATAGGAGCAGTAGCTATGGCTGTAGTAGTCTAGTAGATCTTAGTAGTTGTAGAGATGGGGGGGGGGGGGTTCCAAAGCCTGCACATGACAGGCTAACGAAGCTGCAAAATATTAGCACTTGAGAGAGAGAGAGAGAGAGAGAGAGAGAGAGAGAGAGAGAGAGAGAGAGAGAGAGAAGAGAGACTGACAGAAACAGAGACAAAGAGAGACAGACAGAGCCAGACAGACACACACAGAGACAGGAACAGACAGACAGACAGGCAGGCAGACAGACAGGCAGACAGAGAAGAGAGAAGAAGAAGAAGAAGAAGAAAGAGAAAGGAAAGAAGGAATTCATAACAACTTGATTTCGACAACAGCATTTCACCTTCTCTCGTGACAGTCTGTTTGCCGAAGCCACACTCTGTTAGACCACCATTCACACATCAACAGATGCTGAAACAAGGTCACACAAGTTGCGAGGTTCACCTGTCACTGATGGGCTTCACGCGATGTTCCAGTTCATCAAGGCAGCGGGGCTTTGCACTGGTCGGTCGGGGACACACCACCAGCACACGTGGTTGAGTGGCTCCACTTGAACAGCAGCCGAATCGGCCATTGCCGCCTTCCGTCACGCTGAATAATGAGGGCCTGTGTAACATGTACTCTCTAATCACGACCACACACGGTCAGTAGTCTCCATCACTGAGCTGGCGTTCGTCGTATGATGGCAGCCTCTAGAGTCACTGAACACTTGCCTGGTACAGTGACACGACATCTGTTTGTGACAGGTTCTCTATGTAGCGGTGGGGCTCTTTTCCTTCACAGAACGCTTGCTGAACAAATGACCGTGGTTGGCTATCAGATGTGTTCTATCGGATCAGGCTGTGGTGATTTCATGTGTCGACATTAATCAGTCTTACTGCTCATGAAAAGCACTTCGGGAACGTGAACATACAATCATACAGTTATCAACTCTCCAGAGGCTGCCAGCCAATGTCTATGTTGGAAGACGAAACGAGACAACGGCCACGTGAACATCGTGCATGAATGAGTTGCACGCAGGAAACGAGGGTTGAGTGCAAAATCCTCCTGGCTAAAAAGTGATTACGCAAAAGGCCGGTCAAGCATTGGCACAGAGTATGTCAGCAATGCGGCACTGATAACGACCGTGTAAGCCACCCGGATTCCATGGACGCCGTCAGGTTGGAAGTTGAAACCGCCTTATCTGCCTAACTCCTTGTCCGGAGACGTTTTCCCCCCATCAGTCTTTCGCCAGTGCCTCGGTGCACAGCAGGTCCGGGCTGCGATGACACGCTCTCTCTCTCTCTCTCTCTCTCTCTCTCTCTCTCTCTCTCTCTCTCTCTCACGTGCGTTACAATGCCAGCAGAGGAAGAGCCCACCAGAAGCCTGTTGAACAATACCACCCATCACTGCACTCTCTCCCTCAGCGCTACCCTCCTCCCTCCCGTTCCTCCCATTTCCCCCGTCCCACCACGAGTCTCTGGCTCCCGTTTTTCAGAAGCCTCCGTGGGCACCTGCACAGTTGGTGGTATTTTTCATGTGGTTATTTGAGACCGGGAGATGGGTTAGAGAGGGGAGAGTGGGGGGGGGGGGGGGGTGAGGGTAAGTGGATAGACTGAAGAGAAGAAGTGTGTTTTGGGGGGAAGTGAGTGGAGAGGAAGAACGATTTCCCTTTGGTATAGTATTCTCTCTCTCTCTCTCTCTCTCTCTCTCTCTCTCTCTCTCTCTCTCTGTGTGTGTGTGTGTGTGTGTGTGTGTGTGTGTTGCTTTATGCTTTTCTCTTTTTCTTATTAGTGTTCTTTTGTAGGTTGTTCCAGTGCTCCACTTTTTTTTTTATCACGACTGCTCTGTTTTCTGCATCTTAGTGCCCCTTCTATCATCACGAAGCTATTATGCTGTCTGCGTAATCGTCTGTAGATCTTCCCAATTCTCTGTCTCTGTCTGTCCCTGTCTCTGTCTGTATGTTCTCTGTCTGTCTGTCTGTCTCTCTCTCTCTCTCTCTCTCTCTCTTCCTCTCTCTCTCTCTCTCTCTCTCTCTCTCTCTCGCTGTGTGTTTGTGTGTGTGTGTGTGTGTGTGTGTGTGTGTGTGTGTGTGTGTGTGTGTTGAACCCTAACTCCCCTCTGTATGTTAACCCTAAATCTTCCCAACTTTCTCTCTCTCTCTCTCTCTCTCTCTCTCTCTCTCTCTCTCTCTCTCTGTCTCTGTGTGTGTGTGTGTGTGTGTGTGTGTGTGTGTGTGTGTGTGTGTGTGTGTGTGTGCTTATTAACCCTAACAGCCCTATCACCAACTGTACTGTTTTGTATTTGTGTGTTGTTATTAGCTAGTACGCATTTTAAAAAACCCTTCTCGGCTAAGCTGGGCGGCCCAACGACAGCAGTTTAGTTTAATTTATGTTTGTCTGCGCATGCAACGACTTTCTCTTTAGACTCCTGTTTGAGTAATAATCCAAGATAAAATGTCAGAACCCCCTCCTGGACAACAGAGACGTGCCCGGCAAGAGCAGTTTTGCTTTCATTCATTTGTAGGCTGTAAATAATTTTTTTTTAAGTTTATGTAATAAATCCGCTAAAGATGAACAAACGAATCACGAGACAAAACACGATGCGTTTTCGACCTCTTAGGTCTCCTTCATGCTATAGTTGCCCATATATGTGCCAGGAACTGCGCCCAGGTTTTCGGGTCGTGTGATGTGTGTTTGGATGCGAAACTCAACAAGTCGACGGAAAATATAAATTATTTATGCAAGCTATTGAAAGAGAAGGACTTTCAACTCTCGCTAACCCTTTTTGTGCCACGGCTCATTTAGTCACGGAACCCTTGCAACTCGCATAAAGTAAACGCCATTGAATTAAGTGAGCGGCTAACACAAGGTGATGGGTTTACCACCTGGAGGACGGTCAGTTCATTCGCAGGACAGACTGGCCAGTGGCATCCTACATGGAGACGTTGTGAGGGCGCATGCCTCACTGTTTTGTATTGACATAAGAGGTGTCGTTGTTTGATGGAGAGACAACGACAGGCCGATGATAGGCCTATCATACCTCCATATTTTCTACAAATAAAGATAGTTCCAAAACTTTCTTTTTTTTGATATTTCATTTTTTTTTTTTCTTTTCGGGAACTTTTCCCCTCTAGTTAGACCAGGGATAAGCACTTTTCTTTAGCGAGTGGGACACGAGCACGTATTATATTTTGTACTCTGACGTGAGGTGGAAAAGCTAGCGGCAATGTTGAGGCGAAGTACAGAATCAAAACTGCATTATAGATCTATGAGGACCAGGAAATTGTTTGCTAGAAGAAGAAGAAGAAGAAGAAGACATAATGGCACTATTTAGTGCAATCTTGTGAAAGAAAAGCATTTGCGAGTCCCTGAGTCCCTGGTTAACACTTTGTGTTCAGACGCGTGTGCATGATGAATATTATGTGAACCTATGGTCCAAAATATCTCGTGTTTTGTAGCGTAAGAATTCAGTTGTTTATTAAAAGGGTGCGGGGAAGGCGGAGGGAGGGGGGGGGGGGGGGGGGGGGGGGGGGGGGGGGGGGGGGGGGGGGGGGGGGGGGGGGGGGGGGGACACTTTCCTCTGTTTGTCTGTTAGATTGTGTGTCGACGTTGCGAAAGCCAGAGTCTGACAGGATGCGTGTGATGACTTGATTTTCTTGGTGATCTCTTGTTTGAATGATTGCGCAGGATGATTGTGGGGTCCTCCTCCTCCTCCTCCCGCACAGTGGAAACTTGCCACGCGCGATCCCTTGGTTTGAGGTAAAGAGAGCTGTTTGAAATTATTGGCATGGATGTGTGTGTGTGTGTGTGTGTGTGTGTGTGTGTGTGTGTGTGTGTGTGTGTGTGTGCGTGTGTGTGTGTGTGTGTGTGTGTGTGTGTGTGTGTGTGTGTGTGTGTGTGTGTGTTGTAGGAATGCCCCCATCCTCCTTTCTATTGCCCACCACTTTTCTTTTCCTCTCTACCTTCTTTTTCGACATTTCATTTTCTTTTCCGTCCTCTTCTCTCTTTCATGTAAGTGTACTTGGGGCTTCAACAACAGCATTTACGACGGATATCTTAGATTTGCGTAGTAACACTCTGCTGTAGCGCCTTCCACGGATATGTCTGTCGCATGGTTTGAACATTAGACTCCTATCTGAAGGTGGTAGCAGCAGACCCTGAGCGATGGTCTTTGTAGTGGTGTTTTGGATGCAACGATAAACTGAAAGTGCAACCTGGATGTGACAGAAATCGTCATTGTGTATTTAAAAAAACAGAACATTTTTTTTTTTTAAAAAAAAAAGAAAAAAGAAACAGTAAAAAATTGAAAAAAGAAAAAAGAAAATATTTTTTTTAATCTAAAAAAAATCTAAGAAATGAAGAATAGAAATAAACAATAAGAAAAACAGAAAAATAACCTTTTTTTCCTAATGAAAGAGATCACAAGCTCTGGAGGAGCAAGCAGGACGTGTGTTCCACCCATTGCTCCAGCGCACTGTAGAAAGCTAACCCTTAGAAATCGTATAAATTCGTGAGAAAATTCCATGAGGCTGTCGGTCATTTCTGTCACTGCCTTCACCGTGAGGTCATATTCATTTTTCGGCTTGAAACCCCTCTCTTTCGAAACCCCTCTCTATCCACCCTGCAGAAACCCCTCTCTATCCCACCCTGCAGAAACCCCTCTCTATCCACCCTGCAGAAACCCCTCTCTATCCACCCTCTATCCACCCTGCAGAAACCCCTCTCTATCCACCCTGCAGGAAAAGGCTCTAAAGCGGTCTATCCTCGGAACCCTGCAGAAGATCTATCCTCCTGCGAAAACCCCATGTTCCAGACAACGGTGATCCACCCTGAGACCTCTCTTCACTGAAAACCCTGCTCCGCAAAAACCCTCTCCCAGTAGGTTAGGACTCTTAATTTCCAAGCTTTAAAGTATCCCAAAAACTGCCACTGCAAAAGTGTCTCCAGACACTCAGGAATCATCTGCCCATTGCCTGCTGGTGTCATTTCCAAGCAAAAACAATTCGTTTCTCACCAGCTTGTGATCAAAGAAACATACCAGGTGAGTCTAAAAATAGATTGAACTTGATTTCCGCCTGATTGGGTTCTGAAGAAAGTCACGAGAAAGGGAGAAAAAAAAAGCGTCATTTCTTTCTATCTTTCGGGGTTTTTGTTTGTTTGTTTGTTTTGTTTTCGGTTTTGTTTGTTTCTTTTTTTTTTTTTTTTCTTAAACCAATTTGCAGGGAGTTCTTCCTTCCTTCATTATGCTCTCGGTAGGTAAAGTGCCTTAATGCGTTTAAATCTTCGAAACCTGCGCTCTTTAAGCCATGCATGAAAGAACACGTGCTTTCTTGGCGCTGCCACTTTGCATACACGGCATTCCATGAGAGCACGTGACGTGTCAGCTCCTCCGCCCCCTCCACTCACCCGCCTCCCCCATCCCAGGCTCTCAAGATTCTCGTAGCTTAATGTGAACGCAGGGGGACGCTATCTGTACGAAGCACCTGCTAGAGCGCACTGTAATGGACCTTTTAGGACCAGTGATATGGGCTTTCTTCTTGCGTCTACTGTGATTTGTATGTTGGTGGTGACTTGGCCACTTTGAAAGGGAGCACTCAGTGGTAATAGTATCCCAGATGAAATACCGGCAATCCTACTTAAACCCATACGCATCACGTAGTTTATCAAAAGGCAGTTCTGGACATCCTCGAGCACACAGAACCTTTAGGGTCACTGTCGGTGGAGGTCTGTTACCTAAATTCCTTGTAACAGTCGGTGCAGATGTTTAATTCAAATGTCTTCTTGCGACATATCTTGATCCATCAATCTTGATCTTGATCCTCGCTCTAGCAGGAGAAAAGGTACTGAGGTGAATAACGTTGATAATGTCAGTACTGTCTTATATGGTTCATATGTTGCTGAAATTGCCATGGTTATTTCGCAGACACACAGGTTGCAATATTTTGATAAAGATTAACAATTTTGTGTACCACTAGAATATTTCACGAATGTAAATGTGCTTGTAACAGATATGGGTTTGAAGGTACTAACATGGATGATAAGTGAGTGTGAAGTTTGTTGTTGTTGTTGTTGTTGTTGTGGTGGTGGTGGTGGTGGTGGTGGTGGTGGTTTCTTCTTCTTTCTTCTTCTTCTTCTTCTTCTTCTTTATAAGTGTCTAATACGATTTGAAATTGGGAACAGATTTAATTCATTATCTTGTTCCAAACGTACATTGAATTTCATTGGGATCGAATGAACGGTTGTTGATTTACAGACAATTAAACAGAGGATGGGTCGAAATCAAAGTTCGCAAAATCTGTTCAGTTCACAAAATCATTTCAATAGTGGGTGTGGCCACCGCCATTGGCGAGACATTCCACGCAGCGACTCCTCATCGAGTTGACCAGTGTGTTCTGATGACCCTCTGAGGGATTCTCTGCCATTCCAGTTGCAGCATTTGGAAGAGATCCTGGCGGTCTCTGGGAGGTGGATGGTTCTCCTTCACACGTCTCCCCCAACTCATCCCACATATGCTCGATGGGATTGAGGTCGGGACTATACGCCGGGAAGATCATCCTGTTGATGCCGGCCTGCACAATGCACAATGAAGTTTCGGCCACCCGGGCCCTATGTGGCCGAGCATTGTCGTCTTGGGAAGACTGCCATGGGTCCTATCCGTTTTGCATGGTCGGAACAACAACGAAAGGCGCCAGGATTTCATCCCGATAGCGGATGCCTGTGAGGTTTCCATCAATATGGTAGAGTGGTGTCTTGTGGTGGAGGCTGAAGGCACCCCATACCATAACAGATCCTCCCCCAAAGGCCCTGGTCTGGCGAAACAGCTGCATCAAATGTGTAACGTTCACCAACACGCCTCTCCAAACTCTAGTTCGGCGTCATTGTGTTCAAGACTAAACCGCGACGATCTCATCTGAAAAGAGGACCTGGGACCACTGTTGTTGGTTCCATCTCACATGACGATGGCAGAAAGCTCGCGAGCCAGCCTATGGGCTGCTAGCAGTCGTGGTCGAACAGCTGGGCGACGTGATCTGAGGCCGAAGTGGTGAAGACGGTTTCGTATGGCTTGACGGCTGAGGATGGTGTTGTTTTTGCCATACGAAGCTGCGCTGCCTTTGGATGCTGGTGGAAGTGGTATCCCGCTGCAATAGGGCCTGCCTCTCGATGATGAAACGAAACTTCTTCTCTGGGAGTAGTCTGCCTAGGCCGACCTGACCGTGGCCTCTCTTCAACGCTGTTGGTCGCCCTAAAACGCTGATTCAGTCTAACAATAACTGAATGATGCACACCAAGTCGTCGCGCCACTTCAGCCTTTGCAATGCCATCTTGTATCCACGCAATCGCCCTGGTTTTGTCAAAGGTGCTAAGTTTTCTTCGTGGTGGCATGGTGAGAAAAGGGCTGACAGTAACCAACCCCGCGCTTAAACAGCCAAAAGAAGGGGCATATAAAACTCACTTGAGAGACTGCTCTTGCACGGGAAAAAAAAGAATTTTTCATTTTACACATCTTGTGTCGCCAGCAAGCTTGATGCAAAACAGGCACAGTTAACGCAAACTTTGCACTTTTTATCCCCCGCGCGTAACGAGGTCACCAAGACCCCCGTGTGCGCACTACCAGTTGACACAGGCTGGATTACACACTGCTGTGTGTGAGATTCCATCATTGGTTTGCCGCATAACAAAAAAAAAAACCAATGTTTTCTCATGTGCCGAGTCGGTCTGTAGGTCAATCGGTCGGTTTCTCTGTCTCTGTCTGCCTGTATGTCTGTCCGTCTGTCTGGTCTGTCTGTCTGTCTGCCTCTCTCTCTCTCTCTCTCTCTCTCTGGTCTACTTTTCTTGTCTGTCTGTCTCTTCTTTCTGTGTCTCCGTCAAGTCAGTTCTGTCTGTCTGTCGGTCTGTCTGTCCTGTCTGTCTGTCTTCTGTCTGCCTCTGTCTCTCTCTCTCTCTGGTCTACTTTGTCTGTCTGTCTGCTTTCTGTGTTCCGTCTGTCTGTGTGTCTGTCTGTTCTGTCTGTCTGTGTGTCTGTCTGCTCTGTCTCTGTCTGTCTCTGTCTGTCTGTCTCTCTGTCTCTCTCTGTCTCTCTCAGTCTCTCTCTCTCTCTCTCTCTCTCTCTCTCTCTCTCTCTCTCCTCTCTCTCTCGTCTTTGTGTGCAGTCAGTGTTTCATTTATTTGTTTGTGTGTATCTACAGGACTGTACTTGATTTTAGACTCTCTCTCTCTCTCTCTCTCTCTCTCTCTCTCTCTCTCTGGTCTACTTTTCTGTCTGTCTGCTCTCTGTCTCTGTCTGTCTGTCTGTGTGTCTGTCTGTCTGTCTGTCTGTCTCTCTCTCTCTCTCTCTCTCTCCTCTCTCTCTCTCTCCTCTCTCTCTCTCGTCTTCTTCTTCTTCTTCTTCTTCTTCCTTCTTCTTCTTTCTTCCGGTGTGCTTTGCGTTCATCCATTTGTTCATAAATCAACAGTATTATTGTATATGGATTCCCCCGCCACCCCTCCCCCCCCCCTCTCTCTCTCTCTCTCTCTCTCTCTCTCTCCTCTCTCTCTTATTCTCTCTCTTCTCTCCCTTCCCTCCTACAAAACAACTCGCTCTGATTCTCCCTCCTTCTCCTACTCTCTCTCATCCTTCCCTCTCCCCTTCCCCTCTCTCCCCCTTGTCGAGGCCAGCAGAAGAGCAGGACTAGCCCTGTCCTGGCCTCGCTTTTTTTTTTTTTTTCTCCTTTGCAGTGTACAGTGTGTTGGAGGCTGTGGCTGTGTGTAGTGTGTTGGAGGCTGTGGCTGTGTGTAGTGTGTAGGAGGCTGTGGCTGTGTGTAGTGTGTTGGAGGCTGTGGCTGTGTGTAGTGTGTTGGAGGCTGTGGCCGTGTGTAGTGTGTTGGAGGCTGTGGCTGTGTGTGTAGTGTGTTGGAGGCTGTGGCCGTGTGTAGTGTGTTGGAGGCTGTGGCTGTGTGTAGCGTGTTGGAGGCTGTGGCCGTGTGTAGTGTGTTGGAGGCTGTGGCTGTGTGTAGCGTGTTGGAGGCTGTGGCTATGTGTGGTGTGTTGGAGGCTGTGGCTGTGTGTAGTGTGTTGGAGGCTGTGGCTATGTGTAGTGTGTGGAGGCTGCTGTGGCTGTATGTAGCGTGTTGGAGGCTGTGGCTGTGTGTAGCGTGTTGGAGGCTGTGGCTATGTGTGGTGTGTTGGAGGCTGTGGCTGTGTGTAGCGTGTTGGAGGATGTGGCTGTGTGTAGTGTGTTGGAGCTGTGGCTATGTGTAGCGTGTTGGAGGCTGTGGCTGTGTGTAGCGTGTTGGAGGCTGTGGCTATGTGTGGTGTGTTGGGGGCTGTGGCTGTGTGTAGTGTGTTGGAGCTGTGCTGTTTGTAGGGTGTTGGAGGCTGTGGCTGTGTGTAGCGTGTAGGAGCTGTGGCTGTGTGTAGTAGTGTGCTGGAGGCTGTGGCTGTGTATGGTATCGTCTGCAGAAAAGCTAAGCCTGTGGGTAGTATTTCTTTTCAGGGCAAAATGTGGTGGGTTCCTGCTGGCGTCCCCCCTTTCTCTGTGCAAAAGAACTGAACGGAGAAACTACGATGAGGATCTCTTCGTGAAGGTTATGTAGCGAGTAAACCTCCTGAGCATCCTCAGAGATAGTCTGTATCGTTGAAACAGAAGAAGACCAGCAGTCAGAAATCGTTTGTCTGTGTCTGGGTAGTTTGGCTCCTAGAAGACTTTGTTTCGGAGTGGACTGTCACTTGCTGCATGACGTGCAGCAAAAGCTTGGACCGAACTCCCGAAAGCAGACAGCCTGAGGCAGATACAACTGACAGAATGGGAGTGGTTCAC
This sequence comes from Conus betulinus, assembly GCA_016801955.1. Lineage (NCBI taxonomy): Eukaryota > Metazoa > Mollusca > Gastropoda > Neogastropoda > Conidae > Conus > Conus betulinus. The sequence continues at coordinate 73,843 of JADBJO010004926.1, forward strand.
GCGGCACCAGAGCAGGTAGGTCTTTGATGCCTTCGCTCAAACCTCCTGAGCCCAGATCGGCAAGTGAGGAACCTGCGACCGAAGATTATCATGTCCATGCTGCAGGAGATGCACGGTACCAACAAAGCCGTGAACAATAGGTTGGAGAAAAAAAAAAAAAAAAAAGGACGTGAGGACCTAGGAAGAACAGTTAGTATACTGCTCTTCAAGACGAGGTCAGAGGTCTCGGGGAGGAGGTGTTTGACTTTTTTTTTTTTTTTTTTTTTTTGCTGTCCCCAACCTCTGCGCCACCTCAGAGGCAGTGCACCCACGCTGCTCATTCCGACACCCCCGTCCACAGCCCGGTCGGCCCCGCCACAGCCCCGGCACCGGCAATCCACAGGGAACAGTTAATGTCAAGTCGTCAAGAGGCAACCCACCGGAGGAGGAGGTGTTTGACTTCAGTGCTCAAAACAATGCTTTGTGTCGAGTTAACTGTGAATTTTGAGAATACATTGTGTATCTTTGAAAGAAAAAACAGGTATGTCTGATGCTTTTGATACTAAGTGCCTACATAAGATCTTAGGCATCAAATGGTCAGACTTTATACCAAATGAAGATGTCAGGGATAGGTCCAAATCAGCTCCCCATGTCAACCATCGTCGGCAGACGGCGCCTCCACTGGCTGGGTCATGTCTTGAGATACCCTTTTCAAGACCTGCAAACCAAGCCTTTAAATATGAACCCCAGCAGGCAGAGAAAAAGAGGACGACTCAGGATGAGCTGGCGACAGACAGTGGAGAGAGACCTCAGACTCATTGACAGAGGATGGAGGGACACCAGCAAACTGGCTGAGGACCGTGCACAGCGGAGCGCCTTGACTGCCTCATGCGTCGCAAGACGCGGGAGCATCTGAGTAAGTAAGTCTGAGGGACGCACAGAACGCAATCATCAATCGTTCTGGGATGTGAGCCAAGGTGAAGGTGAGACCAGTGATGATTGCAACCGGAAGTTTAAAGATCGAACTGAGGAAAAAGAAAAAGCGTAATGGAATGGGACAGAAAATCGATAAGGGCGCATCGTTTAAATGTGACGCATGATTCCCCCCCCCCCCCCCCCCCCCCCCCCCATTATCGCGTGGTGTTTCCTACAAAGCTGGTATCTTCAAAGCAAAAACAAAGTGGACAGGTTGTAGTGTCTTTATTGGCGTGGACTGTACCAACACAATACGCAAGGTCAGACAGAATCTGACGTGTCATCTGAAAGATGGCAATGATTTTTAACTATCATCTACTACAGGGAAAGAAATTTGCAGCCGACAGAAATGAGACGGATTTCAGGCCGATCCTCCCATCTTGTTCATCCCATTTCCTAGGGAAAGTATCGTGATCGGGCGCCGGCAGAATCTCGAATTGTACACGAGTCGGTCAGATATGACGGTTGCTGTTCCGCGCACAAGACTTTGATGCCGCTTAGTGATTTACCATACTGATAGTCTGATCTCACGACAGGGTCAATACTCAGAACACAAGCGTTTAAGTTACGTTACATCATTAATAACAACGATGATGATTGTGTTGTCGACAGGGGTGTGAAAGAAATCGTCTGTGATTATAACAACGATAGTATGTTTAGGGTTTGGTCAGATCTGTGTGGTAATAAAAATCGTTGTTAGTTTGTCTTGTAGAACGTTAACGGTTTACTTTCAAAGTTCTTTTGATAATGATTTAAGCTTTATCATGCCCTTGTTTTCGACATCATTTTATTTTGGAGAAATCTTACTTGGGTTGTTTAATATGGATATCGTTTTTGGGTACAAATCCTTCCGTCGAACTTTCTAATCAAGGGAGACTATCCAGAGCGTCTCGTGAGTTAGAGCAGAAGAATTCATTCCCTTTGTAAAATGGGTTGACGTATGCTGTTTGCGAGGATTTGATTGACAAAGTTTTGTTTGGGACTGTGAATACTACTGTTTTCGTTTCTGCATCCGTGCAAGCGAAATGATCACCTTTCTACAGTCTCTTCAGTATCGATAATGGATTGTCAATGTTTGAAGACTATTTGGCTGACTGCTTATTATCGCAGGACGGCCAGTTTTTCTCCTGCAATTCATACTGATATTTTTGTTTCAGCTGTGGAGAGAAAAGGTCGACCACCTTGTACTAACTGCCGTTGATATGATACTGTGTTAAATAATTACGGCATTGTTGAATCTCTGCAGTGCTTTCGATTATTATATTACGAAATAGCGTATGTCACGGTGACCGCCATGGTTGCTATACATGCACAGACGGTACAGGATTATTTCTTTGTGTCCATGTTTCCATAGGTTTGTTCTCTGTCTTTTCTAATTCGGGTTATATGTTTGTTTCTGTTTAAACTGATTTGATCCCTTCATGTTCCATTGCATATGACTTCATCTACAGAAACTAGTGATACATCTGTTGATACTGGTGCGGTTATTATATTTAATAGGTTTGTCTGGAAAACAGTTCAGTTCAGTTCAGTGGTTTATTTAACGTCTGTTCACCATTGATGATATGAGACGATTTGTCTGGAAGGATGACAATGCATTGGCTTACAGAGACATTCTGGAAAAAAAGAAATGCTTACCAAAAAATTTTTTTTTAATGCTATAGAATTAAACGGAGCCTTGAACTTATATACTGATTGTATTACGAGTTGTGCAACACCTATGAAAAGGTGTACGCGGACAAGGAATAGTGGGTTTAATTAAATTAAGACTGATTTGACTCTGAGCATCAAGAAAACTCAACATCTAATCTGTTTAGAATTTCTTTTAAAAACTTTGAAGGATCGAGACGTAAGTACCTATGTTACTGCGAGAAAGAACAATCTTTTGATAACAAGACACAGAAAATGTTTTGTATAAATTTGCCTGACTATATGATTAGGTCTCTTTCGTCACAGCAAAAGTATTAGAAATCAGTCAGTGGAGTTTCATTTACTTTTTTTTTTCAGAAAGGCAAACCACAACACATTTCTTGAAGCCTTGTTTGAACATTTTAAGAATTCATTAGACAATGATGTTCTGAAAGATGACGAGCAAGATACAGTAAGTAAATAATGGTGGAGAAGAAGTGTGTTTTAATCGTCGAATTTTCCAAGGAAAATTCCGGTTTGCAAAGCGTAAGCTTACTGGTTAACTGTTCGAAAACGTTGTGTTTTAAATTTTCGACTTTTCTTGAAGAGAGAGAGAGAGAGAGAGAGAGAGAGAGAGAGAGAGAGAGAGAGAGAGAGAGAGAGAGAGAGAGTGTGTGTGTGTGTGTGTGTGTGTGTGTGTGTCATTTTCCAGAAAATTGATCAGTTAGTTGCTTTGCCTTTCTATGACAAAGCCAACGTAAGTAATCCTTGCAACTACAGAGGCTTTACATTGGTTAATACCGGCAGTAAAATGTATAGCGCTAGTATTAATACAAGATTACAGAACGTGGGCTGAACAAATTATATTGCACGGGAACATCAAGCTAGATCTTAAGAAAAAAAAAAGGCAAATCTACTATTGATCATATATATTTACATCACTAGCTTTTGTTTAGAAAAAAAAAAAAAAACAGGTATTAAATTCTATCGTTTTTTTGACTCTATGAATAGGGGATTTCTGCAGACAATGTGGCTGAAAAATGGGGTTGGGGCTGGGTGTATGTATGTAATCATT
>JADBJO010004926.1:82500-85000 GCA_016801955.1 Conus betulinus
TTCCCAGTTTTTTGTTTTTTTTGTTTTTTTTTTTACATCTTCAACCTCCTGCCCCCCCCCCCCCCCCCCCCCCCCCCCCCCCCTCCTTAAGTTCAAAGTTCTGCCAAGTCATTACTATGAAGACAATTTAGTTGTTGGCCTGCGCTTGTTTTTCCCCCACTATTAGATTGTTCGTCTTTGTATTTGTCTGACTTTATTGAAGTTTAAAAGGCTGTGTCTTGATAAAAGTTACTCTGTGTTAGGTTTCCTTATGGGAGCAAAGACTACCCCACTTGTTTAGTGTTTATTGTTTGCTGTTTCCCTGCCTTGTTTCATTTCCGATTTCGTTTTGATTAAATCGAGGTTATTTGTATTTGTTTCTGTCTGTCTCTGTGTTTGTCTTTTGATCTCCCTTGCATCTTGGGTGGATCCTCAAGTGTAGGCTCAAAGATTGCCCCCCTACATTTTATACTATTTGCATAATATCTGTAGTTTTTCAGCAACTTTTTTCCTCCCCACACTTTCGTTTGGTTTCCTTTACTACTCTTCGCTGGCTGCTTCGGGGGTGCTATTGGATTTTTTTTTGCACCCTTGGTGGTGAGAACACCACGGTATTATGGACTGTGGTGTGTCTCTATTTGACGCCGGGAGCACAGATACAGCCAGTCGTGTCTCCCTGATGAGTTTCCGACCCAGCGGACGAAAGGCCTCGGAGCAGGCATATATCTGTCTTTAAAAAGGATTGCGATGGTTCCCTTATGCAGCTAATGAAGAGTTTTCATATTTTCTTAATTTCATGTTCCCAGTTTTTTTGTTTTTTTTTTTGTTTTTTTTTTTTACATCTTCAACCTCCTGCTGCCCGCCCTCCTTAAGTTCAAAGTTCTGCCAAGTCATTACTATGAAGACAATTTAGTTGTTGGCCTGCGCTTGTTTTTTCCCAACTATTAGATTGTTCGTCTTTGTGTTTGTCTGACTTAATTCAATTTAAAAGGCTGTGCCAGTCTTGAATAAAAGTTACTCTGTGTAGGTTTCCTTATGGGAGCAAAGACTACCCCACTTGTTTACTGTTTATATTTTTCTACAGTTTATGACATATCAGGCATTTAAGACAACAATACAGCATTGGTATGGTTTGTGTGACTTTTAGTGGCAGCTGATCAGCAATATTACAGTGCATGAAGAAAACCACGATGAATGCAAACTAAGACGATAAAAATCGCCTGTCAGATTCGATTCTTTTGAAAGTTAATGACGGTAACCAGCTGCCATGGCGAAGTGGTTAGCGTCGTGGACTCGTGTCTCTGGAGGTCTAGGGTTTGATTCCCATCATGTGGGGATTTTTCTGACCCGACTAGCTCCTACCCAAAGTTGAGTTTGCTACGGGCTCAGCTGGGAAGACTGAGACCACACAGTCTAGTTTCATCCATTGAACGGTTGCGTCTTTGAGAGGGTTGCTCAAATTTCTTGACCAGTGCTGCAGGTGTCTGAATCTCTTGGGCCTGGTTTACGCGGGGATATGTTCTCATAGTAAGCGTAGAGTACAGCCCTGTCGTGCAGTCTCAGACCGGAATGGAAATCGTAGCAGCATCGTCTTCATCATCCTCATTCTTCCCGATCAGCATTAACAAAAGAAAAGGTCTCATATTTTATGGCCCCTCATGCTTTGCTCTTATGGTGACCTCAGTTTCGATGTCCTCTCTCCATGCCTATGGTCTCAGTTTCATTTTGTCGGGGTCACCGGTATCGGCAAATTCAAAGGGGGGTCGCTGGACGGACGTGGTGGCGCCCTTCGGAGGGAGAGCTCACACTCGCCGGCTACGCGACTAAGCAATTATTGTCGTCAGTAGGGGGTTTAGTAGGTGGTGTCCTGCGTATGTTAGATCAGAACAGGCGCCACTGAACACCACCGAAGTGACTCGGCAGCAGTGCAGTGTCTCCTCCGGTAGGTCGCCTCTTGACGACTTGACACTGACTGCTCCCTGTGGATTGCCGGTGTCGAGGCTGCGGCGGGCCGGGCCGGGCTGTGGCTGTGGCTGTGGCTGTGCACGAGGGACTCGGAATAAGCGGCGTGGATGCAATGCCACTAAGGTGACACAGAAGATTAGAGAAAAAAAAAGAAACATATGTTACGAAAGGATATAGACCGTATCATGACTTTTTTATTTTTAAAGGACATTAAACAATGTGTTATACATAACACGACAAAAAGCTTAATGTTAAAAAAAATGATGCGGAAAAAATGTCTTGCATGCCTGCATAAACTATCCAACGCGAGTCCACAATGTTTTTGATTAAAATCGTCGATAGATGCGTGAAGACAAACGTAATCCTCAAAGAAATGGGACTGTCGCATTGTGACAACAGCAGTAGGCCTATTTACTACAATGTAAAAGATAGCACGGATCATACGTTTCGGCCTGTTTATTCCTGTTCAAAATTTCTGGAAGACTTCTCTTCAATACTCAATGAAAGTTGTTATGATGTCCACGATAGACATCTCATAAAAAACCCATGTAATATT